>OY725491.1:2252602-2551886 GCA_963281255.1 Aphrocallistes beatrix | reverse complement strand
TATTTATTTATTGCATCTTAAAGAGAGCTCAAAATAGTACATAGTTGATAGCCCATAATCATGCCTTGACTCAATTTTCGTTGAATAGGAATTTGATTTCTAAACTCAGCTTTTGAACACTAATAATTTCTAATTTTATCTATTGTGTTTGCCTGACTTTGGAATGCCAAAATTAAAGAATAAGACTGTCTAGAGCAGGGCTGGGGTTGGTTAACCGATTTTAGGGTTCGGTGATTTTGATTTCCTCTAGGGCTGTTAACCGGTTAACCGATGTCAATATTAATTGGTTGAAATATGGATTTTAGACTAATATTTAACCTGCTAGTGATTAATTTGATAATTTTTAGTTGTCTCGAAATATACTATATGATAAAAATAGAAATTATAATGTATTATTAATTTTTTAGAAGTAACATTCATGAATCTCTGTCGAAAAACAATGAAATTAGTGTAAATATTTAGAAAATAAAGCAGATCGGCTAGCCGATCTAAGATTTTCTTAACCGTTAACCGAGATCGATGGCGGTTAGTCCGTTAACCGGTTGGCCAAATCCAGCCTTGTCTAGAGTAAATAGTTTTGATGAATTTCTGAGTTCTCATATTATTAGAATATGGTAAACAGCTTTTTAGACAAATTGAAGAGTATGAAATTTAATGCTAATGCAACCCATCGTGCCATTGTGAACCTGTAAATAAATAGTAAGAAAAAACGGGTTTCGACTGTAATTAAATAGTTCATAATTGTTCTAGTTTAAAACTGACCATATAGTTCTCCAACACAAATGTGCGAATACATTCCATTGCAATCGACTTCTTTCTCTGTTCTATTTGTGTCAATAATCATACATTTCGGCCCATTTTTAGAAATCCAGAAATATTCTCCAGATTCTCCAATCTGGTCTATCAAGTCAGTGACATTGTTCAGAATAGTTTCATCAGTTATATTCACTAACTTTCCATTATATATTCCACAGTCTTGTTCCGCTATTGCTTGGTTACGATTCCCTGTAACTATCCAATAATTTAAGTTACCATATACCATTGATGTCATCGTGTTCCTTGGAGTATAATCTAGAGGAGAATCATGTTAGAATCAAATAATAAATGTAAACATTCAATCTCCTTCTTGAGACGATGATGGTGTAATATGCCAAGATTAATCGAAATTAGTATGTACTTCTCGAAAAATGACAAAATACGTGTAAAATTTCTCACAAAATTTCATATTTTAAATCCAAACAGATTTATGAATTCAAACGGAATATATCATCTTCCTGAAGGAAAATCGCCCGATACACCTTAATCGGCTGGGAGAACCCTGAGATTCAAACATACGCTCAGGAAACGAGTAGCTCCTGGATGGATGGAACTTCACAGGAATCTTAAATAACTGTCCTTGAGTCCCACCAGCACACTCAGCTGCAGGATCAATATGAATCAAAGCTTCGATGTAAGTACTAATGTGACTATGACTTAACTTGGCGCACGGACCTGTCGGACCTGCCCTGGCGCCAATGTTGATATGTATTACTATTTAATACATTAATTAATTTCTGTCCAAACCCCCAGCATAATCGAATCTCCCCGTATGTTAAATCTTCAAAGATTTCCAACCTCCTGTAGCTACCGTTTATTCGGACCCAATGAGTACAAGCTAGGTTAATTCAAATTTCAGCCTTCTAGCTTACATAATGAACGAGTTAGTATATTTAATTAATCTTACAGCCGTAACCAGTTGATAGTTTGTCTCAATCAGAAATGAAATAATATTTATACTCAGATACTCACCATTCTGACATCTATAAACGACATTTCTATTTTGGTCACACGTGCTATTTTCCTGAGTTCCATCTTCATGTATAAGAAGACATTCAGTTTCATCTGGTCCTTGAATCCCACTTTGTGAAGTTGCTAAGTTGAAATATCCAACTTGAGGAGTATAATTATACATTCCGATGTTACGAAGCAGTTGTCGGTTAAAGTTGGTACTCCAGATATTTATAAATAAACTGTTCAATACAGCATCATCTGATCTGTATAGGACTCCATTTGTAGCTTTACACTCCATTTGAGCTAAGTCGAATGACTGACTAGATTGAGTGAATATTCTGTAACAAAATCCATCTCTGATGATTCTATTTTTGTTTCTGTAACAATTGATTGTTCTGTTATATGTTGTTAATTCACCTAGAAGAGCTAACTTTTGAATTTTGAAATTTTTTAGAATAGTACTTAGGGCGGTCAGAAAGTTCTAATCAGTGTTATCATACACTCTTATTGTACCTTATTAGATTGATATTGAAGCTTGAATTTACTTCTTAACACATTCACAAGTGATACCAATTTACAAAATCAAAATCTAGAGAAAACTCTTTGTATACCACTTCCTATATATTGTGTCGCTTGAGCCACCGTGTAAAATTATGGCCACAAACCACCCGACCTTCCCTCAAGAGTAACGACATTACAAGGGCATTACTAAGCGATACGAATGCTCAAATACAAATCAATCTTAGGAAGTTGATGGGAATGATACTCTCTCAGATTCAAATATCTGATAATGGAGCCTACTTTTTAGGGAAGGACGAGTGGTGAACGGGTGATTTGTGGCCATAATTTTACACGGTGGCTCAAGCGACACAATATATAGGACGTGGTATACAAAGAGTTTTCCCTAGATTTTGATTCTGTAAATTGGTATCACTTGTGAATGTGTTAAGAAGTAAATTCAAGCTTCAATATCGATCCAATAAGGTACAATAAGAGTATATGATAGCACTGATTAGAACTTTCTGACCGCCCTAAGTAACTAAGATTGTTTGAGTATAAGAAATTTTATAACTAATCAAGCTTGGGAAAGAACTTAAAAGCCACCCTGTACAAGCGCGCTTCGCTTGCTTGCGCTGCGCGGCTTGCTGACACTGCGTATTCGCAGAGTCGCCCTGCGGGCGCCTGGAGTTACTCAATCTAAACTATTTTGGGAATTCTTTTTCCTTTATATCAATATTGTAAACAAAGGTCAACGAATAATTTCTCATATGGATCCAAAAATATAATATTCTAAATATACAGCACTAAAAAACCCAAGTCAACCGTTGGAAGCTAGTCTCTACCCTATTTTTGTAATTTGTTTACTTTATGTATCTATTGTAAACTAAAGTAAACAAATTGATCATCAAATTTACTCGAAAATATGATATTCGAAATCTACACCCCTGAAAACCCCATGTCACCCGTTGGAAGCTAGTCTCTTGCATATTTTTCAAAATTAATCAAATGGTGTGAAAATATGTATATAAAGGTGTGAAAACATGCACATAATCTTTTTTATTGCCATACACTATCCTTACTATTAAAACTCGATGATTGTATATATATATATATATATATATATATATATATATATATCCTTACTATTAAAACTCGATTATTGTACTTAGGGCATTCAAAAAGTTCTCATCCCAAATCTGTATCTCAAATGATAGTGAAAATAGGATATTTTCTATTTGTCTATTGTATTCCTTAGGGGATCAGCTTCCAATTTGTATATTGGTTTATTTTACAAGGACAATTGTTGTGGTTCCTACATTATATTTTTGTACATCGGTTTAAGGTAGTCCCTTTGAACGTGATTTTTCGGGTTCCCTTTGATATATTTCAGTTCTGAGCAAATTTAGATTAAAACTGATCCCTCCATCGAATTCTACGCATCAACTAACATATAGATTGAATTTTCTGAAGTATTATAGTTTGAGGCTGAGGGAATACTATGTTTTGAAGTGGTTTACTACCATTTTTGTCCCACTTTTTGAGTGGCGAAAATTGACAAAAAATCCACTAAAAGTAGCATGATATTTTTTCAACACGAGCAATACTATTGAACACCTCCCGTTTACTTTTTCACATTGGTTCTTAATTATTTAACCTTTTAATGACCTTATTCTACGATTTTCACAACTTTTATTCTCCAAATTTAGTTTTAAGCCATTTTCAATGGGGAGATTCCAACTTTTCGACACTACCCTAAACCGATGCACAAAAAATCTAATGTAGGAACCACAATAATTGTCCTTTTAAAATAAACCAATATATAAATTGGAAGCTGATCCCCTAAGGAATACAATGGACAAATCGGAAATATCCTATTTTCACTATCATTTGAGATACAGATATGAGATGAGAACTTTTTGAATGCCCTAAGTATATATATATATCTCTGTAACGAATTGATTGAAGAAACTGCCGGGCGCAGAAGGCTGATTTTTGGCATGTGGGAGTATTTTGGCTATGGCTCCAGTAAGTTCTGAGTTCAGAGCAAAATGTCGACTCATCATGGAATTATGACGTCATTGTCACATTTTTAAAAGTTAAGCAACACAGTTATTCGGGCATAACTCAGCCATTATAGGAGATAGAAGGCTGAAATTTTAATAGAATCTGTATACTAACATACCTCACATATGATGACCATATTAAATAGTGCTTTGATAGTTTGCGAAAGCGTCCATATATCTCTTTATTTATGATTATTCATACAAAGTTGTTGGTTTATGTTATTTGTAAAAGTAAATTAAGACCTGTTAGGTCATTAAGGGATTTTAGAATGCTCCGTAAAAAAATTTGTTTCTCCGTAAATTTTATGGTCAATCTCCAGGAATTTTTCTGAACTCACTTGGCAGCACTGCATACATGCCAATTTTCACATCTCTATGACTTCCCAATTCTTCAATCAATTCGGACAAACACAAAAAAAATCCTAGCATTTTAATATATAAGATACAAGCGCGCTTCGTTGCTTAACACTTTGTGTCCGCCGGAGGCTCCCTGCGGTCCTGATGTCACATTGATTAATTATAAGGGAGATAACATCTCTGAATATGTCTTCCTTAGTGTTAAAATCGATATCACTCGAAAAATCACAAAATTTTGATACGTAATGATGGCGTCATAACAGAGTGATGAGTCATCATTTTTTGATGATAGTTGCATCATATGTGAGGTATATTAATATACACATTCTATTAAAATTTCAGCCTTTTAGCACCTAAAATGGCTGAGTTATAGCCGAAAAACTGAAATTTCTAATTATAAAAAGGTGACACTGACGTCATAATTCCATGATGAGTGGACATTTTCGTCTGAGCTCAGAACTTAGTGGAGCCATAGCCAAAAGACTCCCACATGCCAAAAATCAGCTTTCTGCGCCTGGCAGTTTCTTCAATCAATTCGTTACAGAGATATATGTATATATACGTATATACAGGGTGACCCATAAGTTCTGTTACAAGCTTCATTAGGTATAAAATTTCTTATACTCAAACAATCTTAGTTATTATGGTCCTTAGAGATTGTAATTCGAATATTTTCAATTCTTTTAAAAGATTTTTCGATTCCATGACTTAGAAATGTGTTTTGTATGGTGAGTTTTGAGAAAAAAAAATGTGTCCTGGTACGCAGCGAAAATCGTGAATCAGGGCCCACTGCTTTTCAAGTTATCTTCCCAGAGTCTTCAAATTCTAGGAAAAATTAGCTCACACATTTTCCTCGAACACTCTAAATTTGTAGAGATATAAGATGTTCAGATCAGTGCATTTTGAAGACCAATTGGATCAGATTTTTTTGTGATGTGAAAAAATTGCCATTTGTGGAATTTTGCAAAATGTACCTAATTTGAACTGCGACTGAATAACTTTTTCTCGTTTCTGATAACGAATTCAGTGGATTTATGAAATATTTCTATGGCGAATGAAAGGTACCTGGTGCTAAATCGTCATGGGGCATCGATTATGAAGACATTTTTTACAGAAGCAGTGGGCCCTGATTCGCGATTTTCGCTCCATGCCAGGACACATTTTATTTTCTCAAAACTCACCATACAAAACACATTTCTAAGTCATAGAATCGAAAAATCTTTTAAAAGAATTGAAAATATTCGAATTACAATCTCTAAGGACCATAATAACTAAGATCGTTTGAGTATAAGAAATTTTATACCTAATGAAGCTTGTAACAGAACTTATGGGTCACCCTATATATATACATATATAAAGCGCGCTTCACTTGCTTGCGCTGCGGCGGCTGGCGGACACTTTGTGTCCGCCGGAGCCGCCCTGAGACCGTCTGGGGTCAAATTGATTAATTATAACGGGGATAGCATCTCTAAATACATCTGTCCTAATGTTATAATCGATATCGCACGAAAAATCACCAAATTTAGCAATTTTTAAAATTTAGATGAGTAATCATGACGTCATAACAAAGTGTTGAGTCATCATTTTTTGATGATAGTTGCATCATATGTGAGATGTATTAATATACACATTCTATTAAAATTTCAGCCTTCTATAGCCTAAAATGGAGTTATGGTCGAAAAACTGAAATTTCTAATTATAAAAAAGTGACAATGACGTCATAATTCCATGATGAGTCGACATTTTCGTCTGAGCTCAGAACTTAATGGACCCATAGCCAAAAGACTCACACATGCCAAAAATCAGTTTTCTGTGACTGGCAGTTTCTTCAATCAATTCGTTACATATATATACAGTACCCGGACAAAAGTATTCGACCACCACAGAAACCGCCATCAAATAGTATTAAAGTGTGTCTATTCATAAAGAAATATGTTCTCAAACTGTAAGGAATACTCTATTTTTATTTCAAATTCGTAAACTACACATTCTAATTATTCATAATTGATAGCCTCAGCTTAATTACTAACTCCCAAGTTAATAAATATCAACAATTGCTACTTCATGCTACTTGTCCCAAGTCACGGCTATTATATATGATGGCGTTTAGTGACACAAAGTGGCATAGGTTGATAATTTTCAACATAAGAATAAGTAATTGAGTTGAAACTCTCAATTATGAGTAATTAGAATGTGTAGAATACGAATTTGAACTAAAAAATAGATATTTTCTATTGTTTAAGGACATGTTCTGTGTTTAACAGATCTAATTTAATACTATTTGTATGGAAGTTTTCGTGGTGGTCGAATACTTTTGTCCGGGTAGTATATATATACAGTAGGACGTCAGTTATCCGAACGGGTTGGGACCACGGGGGTTCGGATAACTGAAGTTGTTATGTAATTATATAGAAAAGTTGGTCAATAGTACTAAGTAGTCATAATGATGAATATGGATAAAATACTTATTAGCTTATGTAGGTATCATCAATAGTATATAAAATGATGGCAGTGTAATAATTTCAATTATCAACTCAGGATGCATCATTTATACATTTATTATATTTTAGTTTGGTCAACCAAGGGGTTCGGATAACTGACGTTCTACTGTATATATATATATATATATATATATATATATGTGCACATATATAAACATTAATCGAGTTTTAATAGTAAGGATATAAATATACACTGCCTGGACAAAAGTATCCGTGCACCCAAATTTTCACTTTCAAATAGTTATAATATAATAATCTATTTATCAAGTCTAGGGCATTTAATTTGTAAGTGATATGCTTAATTTAGCCTCACCTTATAATATGTGCTTTTGGAGGAAAAGGTAAGACCACTGCTTTGAAGTTAATGCAGAAGAACAGAAATTTACAATTATTTGCCAAGCTTGGAAGGAAGGGTTAATTACAAGAGACCTCTTCAATATACTACAAAGGTTCACCTTTGTAGCACATTGAAGAGTTATATGCTTACCAATGCCCATCTACAACTGTGAACAAGCTACGCTATCAATTGTTCAGGGCAAAGAAAAGGGAGGTCGAATCAGGACAGCTGCCCACTTGTGAAGATTGCCTCTTCATGCATTGTTTTCGTGCAAATTTCCAGACTGGAGCTCTTGATAGCATTCCAAGATTCCCAATTCAAGTGGTCATGGTTGGAGCATTGAAGAGGGAAAACTGACGATTCTTAGATGACTGGATTACCAACCCCAGATGTCATCATTGAGTTCTTATCTTTCAAATGCACCTCAGTATGCAAGTTTTCCTCTTTGTTCTGGATTGGATATGAAATACCTCTCTGGAAAGGGAACAGTTGTGCGTTGCTGTATCTCGTCGATTTGTGAATAATATTCGAACAATTCATAGCAATTCCATCGAAGATAACACCCTCTGGTTTATTTTTATTCGGGGCAGGAATATCGTCTCTGAACTATGGGAACATGTTCTCTGGACTTTTTAATACTACGTATATGCATTTTGTAGAGGAGACCATTCTGCTTCGTTTTGGTTAATTAAGAGAATTATTCGATATAATAAATAACTTTGAGTTAGAGTGAATAACAATGATTTTAGGTTGGAATTTTTTGAAAGATTACTCATCAAAATTGTGCGATCAGGTGGTGTTTTTGGGTGAGAAAAAGCCCAAAAGGGCATCTGGGAGGCTTCTTGGTATAGAATACCAAATTTCAACATTCTTCCTATTACGAATGGGTGCTTTTTTTTCAACAATTTTTAACAATTTCCTGCTTTTGAATCGACTGGCGTTATTCAACCTATCTGATAGGTGCTAGTACACTGAAACATCTATCAATTGCGTTGTCATCGTATACCATACATTTAGTTAGTTGCGAAAAATAGCTCCCTAAACAGAGTCGGAGTGTGTTTCTACATTCTTGGGTTCGTGACTTAACGCTACATGTTGCGTTACCAAGTCGGTTGATTTGGAGCACACTCCCATCCAGTCTGTGAGGATTATGACTCAGTCTCCCGATTGACTGCCCATAAATAGTCACAGATGCATCTTAGAGAATTTTCTACTTTTGAAGAACTGAATTAGAAAAATAACTATTTAGACTGATTTTGTAATTCTCATTGTATTTCACGTTTTGAATTTTTTCCAATTGGTGCTTAGCATTAATTTTTTATTTTTAAGAATGCTTTTACCTGGGAGTGTCAAGCTGTCTAAACTTCACTCTCTCTTAGATCGACCTTCTTTATTACGAAACTATTCTGGAACACTATTATATTTCTTTATTGCACACCTTCCCTCAGAATCTTAATTACTACGCACAAATATGACCACGACAACTAATTTCTTTTTAACTGACTTGTCAGCTCCTTGCCTCCTTCAATGTTGCAGTTTGTCCTAACAGGTATTCATATTGCTCAATTCTGCTTAGTTTTATGTTAAATTAGGTTTTAATTATGGAATATTTCTAATTATATTCTTTCCACTGCTCCAACTAATCGATTTTGTTTACGATTTGATCTATCAATTTATCCCAATACTTGTAACGCTAGAGGGGAAATCTTTAATTACATCCAAATTATGATTATGATGTCTATCTCTAATCCGATGAGGTAGTTAATTCCTCCTCTTGCTGTATGAATTCTGTGTAGTTGAAGGATGTACTAGATATTGCGATATTTTGATGATGAAATCTCGTGCGCATATATCTACTAGATGGCAAATTTATGAATTTTCGCACTTTAACTTCTAATGAACACAGTTCCACAGAGAATTGATTATATGGCATTCAAATCTGGTTTACTATTGAGGAGGTAGCAGTGTACCCGGGTGTCTCGATTTTGTTCGCTCTTCGACCCCCGAACAAATTTGGCATCTCCTTGAAATTAAAAGGTCTATTATTTACTTCAGGGAATTTACGTATGGTGTAGGGGGTCAAAATTGGAAATTTGCGAAAAAACTGACTTTCGGACGGGAATGAGGTTGAAGTTTTCATTTACCACCAAAAGCCCCGCCGGAGGATTTTTAACCTAAAATGCCCGCTTAGCACAAAAACTTTGAATTCAAATTTTGACAAAACTCCCAACCTCGAATCCTTGGTAGCAGCATAGTATCTCAAAAGGTATTCATTATATCAAAAATATCCCAGCTCAAAAGACCGCCCATCATCCCTCCCCTACAAAATGACTGGTTTTGACTCTATAAAAATGCCTTTTAAGCAAAGTTGAAACTATTGAACCGAATATCAGTATTCATGAATAGTTCCCTTATCGAATACGAATAGTGATAGTATTCAGTTACTCCAATTGAATACGAATACTGATAATATTCGATACTCCAACACTAAATACGAATACTGATAATATTCGATACTCCAACTAAATACGAATACTGATAATATTCGATACTCCAACTAAATACGAATACTGATAATATTCGGTTACTCCAACTATTTGCCAAATAGTATTGGTATAACCGAATATTGAACTATTCAGTTACAACCTTGCTTTTAAGGTTGTTATGACGATTTAAAGTGAAAAAATAGTTTATTTTTAGGTAACTGATTTTGAATGTCATAACTATCCTAAAGTCATTTTTTCAATAATCGAACCAGTCATTTTGTAGAGGAGACGACGGTGCGTCTTTTTAAGTTGAAATGTTTCTGATATAATGAATACCTTTTGAGTTATGCAGCCACCAAAGATATAATTTTTGGCACAGGTGTTTGGTGAGGTTTTGGTTGTAAACTGCAAATTTCAACTTTTGACAATTTTTCAACTCTGATCTCTACACCATGATTTAACCTTAAAATGAATTCAGGCCATTTAGAGTTAACACAATTAAAATTACTTTCGCATCGATTCATCCCAAAAATTCAAATATATTTCCCTACACGCCATGTTTCATCTTTTTACTTGTGTATTTGCACTGTATTCTCAAGTCAATGAATTCATGTATTGATATAGTATGGCTATGCACATTTGCAGAGTAGCAGTATCATGTTGAGATAATTGCTACAGTATGAGTACGTCCCCTTCTTATTATTAATGGCACATTTGTTACGCCTATGTCTCTCTCCTCTCAGCCAATTGCTTTCTTGCTACCATCTGCAACTGAGATTAGATCAGCGTGATGCATCATGAAGTAACAGAATACAAAGCATTTATTATTTAAACTCCGCTCGCTAACACAGTCTGTCTGTCTGTCTATTGATTCTCGTAAGTTGATCTGTTTTTCTTCTATGCTCCTAACAAACATGTCTGTGCAATTAAATGAAGTCATTTCTCGGTTAACTTATTCCAATTTACGTTTGTGTTGTAGACTGCTGAGTCTGTAAATTTATTTAATAACTGGGATGTAAAGAAATCCAGTATTAAAATGATTTAACCGAATCCGACATTCAAGATTTCTCTCTGACTGCATGCTGCTGTCTATAATCATCTTCCATTCCATCTCGACAGTATTGTTGCTCACGTTGTTATCCAGATTTTTATTCACAAAACCTCAAAATAGGGACGATTTGACTGATCCCCTATTAGTATTCACGTTAATCATTGCAAAGGAATGATCCAATTTTTTCGATAATTCCTCACTTCAAGGAAACAGGGAGCTACGTACATGATTAATAATAATATAAAGTTCTATCATACTTAGCTAATTTAACATAATCTATTGAAATTATTCATTTTAGTGTTGGCACACAATAGTCTGTGTTTCATCTTATTTTGCTGTGTATTGCAGCAGTCTTATTGATCCTTCCAGTCATGGAACTACGAGTATCACTTCCTCTAGATTCCTTTCTCGTCTCCTCGCATCTATGGGTCTATCCATGGTTACTCGAATTCAGATGATGAAATATGACTGTGTTAAAGCTTTGGTGCCTGGTTGAGTTGAGCACATACATACATCATTCTATCGACTATATAAATTCAGATTTATAGTATCCCAGTTATTGTTTCAATGAATTAACGTTAATTGTGAATATTTTGAATTGAGTTAGTAGTTTTTTATTTAATTCAATAACGAAACACTTTCTTATGAATTATCTGAAAGGTGTGAAGCATTTAACTGAATTTATTTCACCTGGATTACCCAGACTCCATTCTATTTCTGTCTGTTGATTCTGATTTTCAACTTCTCAGTTGAATGCATATCATGCCTGATTTACTAAAAAATAAAATTGAATTCAACTTATTTGTTGCGATTTCGTTATGAGCGGAGTTTCGTTATATATCACTTGCTATAACAAGGTTAAACTATACAGAAATTAATTTCTGAATATTTAAATTTCCTCATTCCGCTCATACTCGAGATAGGGACCACTCGTCCCTCTTCTCTCTCCACCTTGTTGTAGAGACATCACATCCTTAGCCCATTTATTCATATGCTCTGCCTCTACAGCGTAGATATCCATGTCAGAAGAAAGCTCGTGCAAAGACCTAGACGGCCAGCTGCCCCGTACAGACTTCTTCACTAATCTCCTCAAGATGCACATCAACCTAGCTCCTAACGAGCCTCCTCCCGTCACTCTCAGAGAGCGGTCCCACTTCTCTCCGCTCCTGGAGTCCCAATCCTTGCCTGACTTCCACACGCACCAATGGAATTCAGGGTTATCATCAGACGAAGAGGAGACTCCTGCCTACACACTCATGCACACTCGGAACAGGACGCACAACCACAACCAGTCCAACAACTCCCTCCCTCCCAGGTCAGTCTATGCTACCTCCACAGTGCGACAAGCCTATTTTAAGATTTTTATGGAGATATTCGAGTCACGTTTTTTTATTAGCACAAAAGTGGACTAAAAATGCAGTTACTGTGTATAGCAGGTTTGATAAATTCCTAGCTAGTACATGTGGTTTATTTGCGTTTAAGTTTTTAAAATAAAGTCAATGGCAATCGTACTTTTTTAGAATAAATAAAGGGAAAAACGAGAGAAAATTGTTGTTTCTGGAGGGTTCGTGATTAGAGATTTTTCTTAAGCGCTCAGATATCAATCACCCCAGTGCCCTAGCAATCTATAATCCTGGCTGCGCCACTGGTTTTCAATTAATAGTTTGTATTGAATGTTTTGACTAGAATGCAGGAGATATATTTCCCTCTTCCCATAAACCATCACTTCAAATAAAGTATATGCATACTTATAATTTTCTAAATTTCGATTCGGGCGGATCAAAAGTCTTAAACATACATTTTAAATCTGCACCACCATTGGGATCCTGAGATTCGGAAGATCCAATGACTGTATATGGTATGTTGCGTATCTAGTTTCAATGACAGACTTCTTATCTAAACCAGTCTAGCTAGTCTCATCCAGACAATGCCTTTGTCCCTTCACAATACAGTGCCTGATCTGGTGGTATGATACTGCGTAGCTCTTAGGCTAGTTAGTATGTGATATCGCATGCTTAGCTTAATCAGTGAGACCACTTTGTATCTACTCACTCGAATCCATCCGGGCTCTATCATATCTCTGTCTCTCAGTTAGAGAGCTTGTCATTTCCAGGACTACTGCGTATGACAAACTCTCTCACAGTCAGTCGTTCAACTGGTTCAGTCTGTCCTGTTTCTCTTACTAGATTATATTAACTATAATATTTTATTTATTATTACAGTGTTAATAATCAGGATTGCCTTGGGGATGAAATCTCAATTCCCATTCTCCCGGATTTCTGTGGGAATTCCCACAGGACCCATATGAGTAATATCATCATAAGACTCATATGGAATTTCTATTGAATACCCCCATTGGAGTCCCCATAAAGATTTGCATATAAACTCCACAGGATTCCAGTGTGAATAACCACAACAATCCAATGGAAATCTCTATTCCCATGGCAACTCTGTGGATAACGCTAAGCTTGTAATACTCCTAAGGGAGGCATTGGCATATTCGCTCTTTTCACTTATTCTATTGGTAAAATATGAAAAGTTTATGAATTACAGAACCATTAAATCCTGATTAATTATACAATTACTTCAATTTGAATAACTCTTCAATGGTGTACGCGTAATACATGACTAACTTACAGGGATTCTCTAACATCGTGCATGCAATGCTAGGAGCAGATCTTAGTATGGTGATTAGCTGCCTAGCAGTGTGGCTGCTCACTGAGTTGAGCCTGCATTCTGAATCCGTTATCTTCATAGCGACGATATAATTATATCGAAGTTATCATATCTGAGTGAATAGACTCGTCTATGGCAATGACGTCTGCTCCTCGGCCCTATCGACTGCCTGACTCTCAGATACACTGCTATACCTTATTGACTTCTTCTGTTATTCGTTCAGCTTCTTCAGCAAATTCAGAGTACTCGTGCAGATATAATTCTACTGCTCTATTCCAATGTAATATTGTAGTGAAAATTATGACAAAACATTGATTATTAAACCATGACTAAATCTGCGTTTGCATTTGCATTATATTTCCTATGAATTCTTATGACATTTCATTAACTATGCTATGTCTATTTAGGAATATTGGATTCGGCTTGAATGGATTGAACAGTTTGAACCAACATCATCGACATCTCAATAACTCGCACCATCCTAACCACATCCGCAATAACCACTTCCGCAGACCTCCTCGCTCGCACCTGCGGAGACGGTTTAGGAAGGAAATCCGCAGACTGTTCGTCTTCTTCAAGTATGCCGCTCCGATGCTAGTGGGCATCTTGCTCGGGGTGTTCTTGTTTGTAATTATCTTGAAGGCCTCGCATACCAAACCACAAGGTTTGTTTAGTTATATTATACATTTTGTTCGTGCACGCTTGTTACTCCGCTTCTCTCCTCCAGATAACTTCCTCCTCTCGCACTCATGTAATGGAACTACTCAGGTAAATTCCGTCTGCTTAGTCTGTATTTATTACTCTACTCTCTATCTGGAATCATTTATCTTTTAATTTGTATCATTCACTCACACTATCTTAGTGATTAATCCTTTTTGACTAGGAACAATAAACTTCCTCTTTCAGATAATAAATTGCACGTATCCTTTCAATCCAAGAGCAAATAATTCTCTTTACCCTTTTTCGTATGGATTCCGTTGCCGGCAATTCTTCACATTGTATCCTCACGAATGGCGAGAATCGCCAAATTTAAGAATGAGAAACAAGCAATACCACTTCTAACAGTAATTAACTGGCTAAATTCAGTTTATGCGTAACATACTTATACAAAATAACTTGTATTTTCTGTGACCAGTATAGACAATTTTAATTTCACACTTCGTATTGAGCCATCAGTAGATAGGTTAATCCTGAACTAGTCTTGTCTGTTATGAATGCTGATCCATTCTTTCTTACTAATCCTTTCTCCTTACGCACTCACTCTACCATGACTTTCTCTATCCTTCTGCCGACCAATGACTAAGAATAGTTTCGTAGTTCACACAACACGAGTTCTATCACCCAATTATGTGCGGTTATTTCATATCTGCGAAGGTTTAATTATTGTATTTTGTCTTGCTCATTTTCTTGAGTTGAGGAAATATTTTCTGAATATGGCCCGAGCTAAACTTTATGAGAAAAATGCACAGCTGTACTACTAATCAATTCCTCTCACTCGAATCACTCAAATTCATTTAACATTTGATTTTAATGGGAAATTCTAACATAGATATTTAGAATTTACAATATTTCTTTCAAGGTCTGCATTACTCCCAACACTATACAGCGAGACTTAGAGGTCGCACGGACAATAGAAATTTTTCTTTCTAATCAAGCTGGTGAGCTAGCCTGTCTGATTCTCTTTTAGCGTAACTCTGTCATCTCTTATATGCAATTGTTGTTCCAGGTTACTATGAGTGTGGTTACAAGAGTTATGCTACAGCATATCTTATCAGAGAACAGTTGATGAAAAGATTGGTTCGTTTAATACCTATGCTTGTTTTATATTTCCTATTATGTGTACATATATATGTAGTACAGTCGACTCCGCTTAATAGGGTCACTGTTTAATCGGGTCACTTTTGGCAGGATCAGAATAGCTCTCATACATAGAAGCTAATCAAAATATTTTCGGTTAATAGGATTCTCTGCTTAATCGGGGCAAAATGTCCTCTGACTGATGTGACCCTATTAAAACCCTCGCCTGGCTAGGTCTCAAAAGTATAAATAGAGAAAACCCCACTTTCACTTTCACTTTCAGTTCACTTTCAATGTACTTTCATTTTCACTTTCAACATTCCTAGCCAACCGCGGGATAATTATTAATTAAGCGAGTCGACTGTATATGTTTTGTATATTCTAAAGGAATGTATGTTTTGTGAAATCTTGTAAAAAGTCAATCTTAAAACTTTTAAATAGAAACCTTTCTCCACAACATCTACCTGAATAAGTGCGATGCTTGACCCTCTGAGTATTTCCCTCTCCACTAATTAATTAAACGATTTATCAAGAATTTAACTGTTTTGAGTGGTTGTAATCGTCAAACCTCAAAACCTCCCTCAAGGAACCCTCATCAATTAGCAGCTTTATGGTTTCATTTTCTTATTTTTGTCATATAATTAAAGTTTCCTGTTCAAATTCAGTATTGCGTAATATTGTACAGCTGTTGCTGAACTTAAAGCTTCAAGTAGCATATGAGTTTATGCATCCATATTTCACATAGTGTCTATATCAGCAGTGTGGCTGACTATCAGCACTCAACTGAACATGTGGTTCCAATTGTTAATTCGTGGCTAAAATGTTTTGTCTCCTGATGTATAACTTAGATTCATATGTTGATTTATATTTTGAGAAAATGTACCTGGTTATTCTGTGATATATTTACGCTTTGCATACCCTGTAACCTGTTCCACTGATTCTAGAACGACACAGACATGTGTACTAATAATTGGTTTTAGACTTCGCTGAAATTGGTTCCACATATCCCGCATTATACCTGCTAACTATGAAAAAGTAATGACGAATTTGAGGATTGCGCTTATATTGTAAGATATACTTACACCAACCGGACAAAAGTATTTGAACACTTTATTCTTTTCCATACAAATAGGACTAAATCTTTTCATGAAGGGCAATACGTTCAAATTCAAAGAGATACTAAAAGTCTGATTTCAGATTCAAAATCTACACATTCGAATTAGTCATAGTTGAACATAACTAATAAATTACTCACCTCAATGAATAATCTTATCAGCCTGAGCCACCATAGGTAAATCATTGTCATTATGTATAATTGTTAAAATGGGTGTATGTGGCATAAGGTGGCACCGATTGATAACTACAAAAAGTTAGGAATTAATGATTAATTAGAAAAATTCAACTGTAACTAATTCGAATGCGTATTATTCGAATATGAAATCCGATTAGCTGTATCCCATACAGTTTAGAAGTAATCCCTTCATGAATAGACCAATTTAGTACAATTTATATGTGAAATAATGAAGTGTTCAAATACTTTTGTCCCTTTGGTGTATTATCTGTAGAATTGTGAATAATGGTATGTCTATGAATATTAATGATTCCTTTACATGATGATATCCCCTCGATGAACCTCCTCTCTGTCTATTACCAGATTTTCTCCATATTATCTCTCGTATTAAATAACGTAACTATCTAAATTATGACTCAACTCTGTTCCTCCTTCAGTAACTCAATACTGCTCTGTTGGGCTAATTCTTCGCACATCTTATCTTTGCACTAGAAATTGACACCATCCTATCACTCTTTTTTCTCTCTTTCTGCAAATTGCCAATCTTAAAATAATCGATGAGAAATTTGCTTACTAGAATCTCTTTGCTAGAAATTGAATATCATCGTAAATTGATATGGAGCATTTAGTACATATATGCGCATCGTCCTGCATACTTTTGTACATCCTGACTCTAGCTACTCTATTTGGACGTAAATGTTAGACTCAGTATATGGAATTGGAATGAGACCACTGTTGGAAGTCCGTAGCTCTCACTGTAACATCGTTATTTTATTGTTACAGCAACACTGCTAATTTGAACCTGTTATTACAGGATAACAAGGGTTTTGAATCATCACACTGAAAGAATAGATTAGTCTTTCTTCATTAGTGGGTTTAGTTGTATCAGTAGTAAAATAATATACACGTAGTGACTAATCCGAGCCATTATTAATGCAAAACGTACTATACTCACATTTATCATAATGCTATGAAAATTGTTAAGAAGCTTAGTCACATATGATATAAGTTGTCTGGTCCTAGCAATTGAAGTTTAATTAAAAACCAACGCATTCACTCTCAGAACATGGTCTATTAGTCAGGTGTAAAGATGTCCAGACTCAACACAGCTGCCTTAAACTTATAATACAAATCTTTTTTGGATACAAGCATGAAACTAAACTCATTCCTGTAATATCTACACGACTTTAAACAGCTGTCATTTAGTTTTATGTACATAAGATCTAAGATGGTGGTCTAGTTGGACAGTATCGTCAGCTGTCTATCCGGTCTGTTTTTTGAGAAGCTTGACTTTTCTGGAGTGCATCAAGTGTATAGTTTAGGTGTAAAAAGTATCTCGGTTCACGATATTCGATACATTCAACTCTTGGTATATTGAAATTCAAAACTGCTGATAATTCTGCATAACTAGTTATTCCATCTGCAATACTGAGGCTACGGCCAGACTAATTATATCAAGATAGTACGCTATGAACATACAATCCGCATTTCCACGGGGAATATGTTAAACCATGTTATTACGCGACATTTGTGATTTCATGATGTGCTCACTACGAAAATTACTGCTACAAGATTATATTCGAGTTACACACGCTTTCACATCGAATTATAACAAGATTATTCTATTATTGTTTAGAATGAGTCCAAATACAAGATAGACATTTCCAGAGAAGACATTTCACCCGCTTTTGAGCACTCTATCTGGCTATTCGCTCACAACCCTCACTGGGGAGTCAGGTTTGTAAAATAAATTATATCCGTCTATGTTCTATTGTCACTGACCCTGCAACATTTCCAGCTGTTGCTAAACTCACCATCAAGTTGTTAGATGAAGAATTCATGCCTATTTCGCATTACTGTCTGTATCAGAGTGCAGTGTGGTTAGTTATCACGCTCACCTCAGACTTATTACTTGGTGTCTAGCTTCTTGTCTCCTTAAGTGGAACTAAGCTGTGCAGATTAGGCTGCACTACACTTGCAGTATTGTATGGTCATAGGATATACCTAGTATGCAATATTTATGATCTTTTATTCTGTACTGATGTGCATCAGAACATGCTGTAATACCTCTATAATTTAGCTATGCAGACCTACAAGGTGTTAACATTTGTTGAAGTGTCTTCCTTTTTACGATAAAAATTTTTTCTTACTAGATATTTATTTTATCTCAATAAATTCATCCTGTAGCTTATTAAGCTCAGAAGACGAAGTTCTATCAATTCATGATGGTTCATGCAACTTATCTTCCTTTCTCTTAGTAGAAAGGCTCGTTTCAAATAAACCTTACAAGCCAATTCAATGTCAGGTGTTGCTATTTCTCTACTACGTGATTCTTCATAATTGGGTGTATCTATTAGGTGAGTCATTATTTTCATTATAGTCCATCGACTTTAAAATTATCTTTAAAATCTATTCACACATCAATTTTGATTTTGGTGCTTCTTTCACATTTTACACTCGTACGTAGCTTCACTTCTAGTATTTATTCTTTATAGTAAAATTTGCTGAAATGACTTAACTAATGTACGTAGTCGTGTCATTTATAGATCAAGTAGATTGGGTTGGGTATACATGGTTTACACTAGTAAGTCATTCGATAATCTTTAATTGACTCAAAAACTAGTCGTATCAAGTCAAATTATCACTGTAGGGAAAGCAGAATATGGTCGCAAAGTTTGAATCAACCGAAAATTGAGGATATAAGATATAAATATATAGAAATAGGAATTAGTTCGAAAAGTTCCTTGGGTAACGATTGCTCTTATTTAACACCTCTCAAAGCATGACAAATTTTGCTAACCAATGCAGAATGATCGATTTAAATATTACAATTGAAATTGAATATCAGTAGAACGTCAGTTATCCGAACACTTCAGTTATCCGAACCCCTTGGTTGACCAAACTAAAATATGATAAATTTATAAATGATGCATCTTTGAGCTGAGAATTGAAAGTACTACACTGCCATCATTTTATATACTATTGATGATACCTACATAAGCTAATAAGTATTTTATCCATATTCATCATTATGACTACTTAGTACTACTGAACAACTTTTCCATATAATTACATAACAACTTCAGTTATCCGAACCCCCTCGGTCCCAACCCGTTCGGATAACTGACGTCCTACTGTAATTGGTTAACGGGGTTGGAAAAACTCAATGATACAGACGAGTTATAGTCACTCTCCGCACTTGAAATCTGATTGCTGAGATAAAAAATGTTGTACAGCAATAATTGCTACATACTAATACAAATAATTTAATCATAGTTTCATATCTTTGACAATAATTAATATTTTACGAAATAGAATATGAATGGTTAATTAATATGTAGTATTCCACAATTTAAGGTTTCAAATTCACCCTTCGACATGTTATGTCTTTATTTAATTACTAAAATGTGCACACACATACAGTCGTAGATATTGTTGGTTTCAGACATCACTTCTTTTTGAATAAACATTAATTATCAGAACACTAATTGAATAGTATTACATTTTGAAGATTGCAGCTCATCGACTTCACAATACGTGTATTTGAATTTATCATTAGAATGCAAATATACCAACTAGGAAAGTTCTCATTTCTAAAAGTAGAATTTAAGGACTTTAAATTTGTTAAAATGTGATCTTAGTTTGTTTTGAGTTGATTGCAGAAGCTAGAAGACATACTTCTGATTTAAATACTATAGAGAGCTAACTTGGATCCTTGTACATCTAATCTGCGGACTTAGGACCAGAGGTTCAGCTAACAATGATCGGTCTTGACTTTACGTATATATGCGCCGCGCTACATAATATCCTAAAGTCTGTTTGATTTGTTCAGCTCCACACGGAATTACAATGTTGTGTCTATGGGTGGATTCTGCAGGTTTGAATTTCATTTGCTTAGAGTGGCTCTTTGGAATGTACAAACTGGTACGAACTACTCTTCTCTGTTCCTCGAACTGTTTGAAAGCTTACTTGTTTTGTCTAATACTATTGTTCAGTTAATTTGCACTTAACCATGCGTCTTTCCTGCACTAACAATAATATTTTAAACACACGTAATCCTCTGCATACGTACTATCATTAGACCTACCTAATACAGTATATTTTGACTTGGCACTTTATGTCGATTTAATGTACACATGTTATACGTACTAATCTATCTGTCGTGGAATCAATCCAATTGGCATATTTATCACTTCCTACTCCACACAATTCCTAAATATATATAACACCCCAATATTTTCCATCCAAATCGTTAGAATACGAATCCATTTGTGAAGCTATTAACATTTAATCAGATATGGTGAATCTGGATTAAAATTCATTTCCTTGACACATTCAAATTACTCACTTTATGCAAGTAAGCAGTTTACTCTCCTTCAAGATTAAGTATTTTCGGCATTTGCTACCTGCACATATCACGAGTTATCGCCACTGTATATGATGGCATTGATGGTGCGAGGTGGCACAGTTTGAAGATGTTTAACCTTCTGGGAGTGTAATCGAGTGGAAATATTATAAAGTACGTAAGTAATTCGAATGTGGAGAATGCGAATTTAAAATAAGCAAATCTCTTACAAATTAAATGCCCTTTGCTCGATACATAGCTTAGTATTATAACTATTGGTATATTAAATTTTGGGGTGCACGAATGCTTTTCTCCAGACAGTATATATATATACATATAGTTTTTTTACAAACTTCATCTGTAAATCCTAGTTCTTTATTATATACAACCGCGCTTCGCTTGCTTGCGCTGCGCGGCTGGCGGACACTGTCCACCGGAGGCGCCCTTTGGGCTCCTAGGCTCACATTGATTAATTATAAGGCAGATAGCATCTCTAAATAGGTCTGTCTTACTGTTATAATCGATTTCACTTGAAAAATCAAAGCTCACTTAATTATAAAAGTTGTCCCACCCACCCTACAGCCCAGGTTTAGCTCTATGTGACTTTGGTTCTTTCCCCGTATGAGTTGAAGAGGAGAGTTTTCAGCACTCAGCAGCAATGAGGAATTGCGGTCAGCATTCTCAGAGGCTTTGGAGGACATCCGAGAAAATGAGTTCGCAGAAGCTGAAGCAATAATTATAATTATAATTACAATACATTCTGTTATAGTAACACTGTTTTCGATTTGAGGCTAAAAACTTATCAGGCACCCCTCGTATTACAAACTGTGTCAAGTCATCGCGGAATTTTAAATTAAAATTCGACGATGACTTGACATAGTTTGCAATGTTGATTTTGTGATGACAATATCTTGATAGTATTGAATCCATATTTTGATTCCTCCCTGTCAGTCTGAAGTTTGGAAAATCTCCAATCGTAGCATTACCTAATGCTCTAATGTTAGAAGGTATCATAGGAAAATATTACACTATTAATTAAGGCATCTTTTGATACGAAACTAAATAACTCGATTTACTTCTGAATATTCTGTTATGTGAGCCGAGTCAACTGACTATGTACCTTTTTGATTCAGTACATCGAATTATTTCCGCTACCTAAACCAGTGCAGGGGATCCTACGATGTTTAGATTAACGGACAAAAAACTTTATGGATAAACTCCTGTCCAAAAGTATTGGGGCCTACAATGATTGCATTAAGTGCACCATTCATTCATATATGACAGATGCTCCCAAAAGTACTTAGAAAGTTGACTGATACTTAGTCTATAGTACTACTAATAATGGCGTTATGAGAGACCACGATCGCACGAGACTATATCGCAAGATATGATCACAGATGCACCTAAAGTATCGCACTGCTCTCCAGTTATGATGATCTATATTCTTTAGCGTTACGAATAGTGCCGCATTTCTTTCGAAACCTGTTATATGCTGAGTCGTTAGCCTCGCTTATTATTATTATTTCGTAATTGCCATTTTACCCTGGATTCTTTAATTAATAATGAACTCAATATTAGAAGTAGTGTTTATACGTTGACTTCTATCTGAACTTAGCTGCTTAGGATCTGGCCTGAATCTGAGATACAGCCCGACGTTTTATTGATTCTGCTATTCTAACTCTACTCACCATATAATATCGCTTTGAAGATTTCTATCACTATTTTCTTCGTATCCTATTGAAACCTTGGAGTGTTTGTAATTGACAATGGATTGTCTCGGATTTGTAGAGATACAATCCCGACACAGAATTCAAGACCGAATTTATCTATTAGTACACTTCATAGTCTATGCTTGTTAGACAGAGGGAAATGCTCAGTTTCCCCTTTTCTTTTATTTGGTTTTGCCAATTAGGAACTCGCCTCTTTCTATCGTTGACTCTGGACTTCATTGGTCAGAAAGGATAGAAGTATGTTCTCTCTTTGTCTACAAATCTATTAGAACTATAAGTGCTGGTAGACACTCTGTGTATTGTATCTCAAGTAGGCTAATGCGCCGCCACTCTTCTTGAATTGAATTATTTTTCTCAACTTTCTTTCAAAATGTGAACCATGTTAATCATACGTAATACTTAAACCGAGTAGCCATCTCTACACTGTAGAAATTGCATTTGTATAATTTCAGAATCCATTAAGTTCCTTCGTTACAGACTGAGAGCTGAGTGAATCATTCCATTACCATTCATTTATCAATAATTGGATTATATCGCCTTACGCTTTATGGTAATTTAATTATTCATCACAGTCCTACTTGATGTCTCTCCTCGACTGAACGCGTGATTACTCGTATCTCTGCCGAACTCTTGTATTGCCTCCAGGCATTATACATAGCTGGCATGAAGTTGCAAGTTGAGCTCGCAAGTACACTATAGTAATTCTTATGCTACAAGTTTGTTGTGATATTATTTCCTTTTCCATTTCGATAGAAACAATATGCGTACTTACTTTTAGAGCAGCTTTTACACCGGCCTTTTGCATGAAATTCCAATGTCTGATTCTGGATATTTCACCTCGTATATTCCCCTTCTTAACGTGACGAGATTTTGTAGTGAACAATTCTCATAAAGAAAGTTTAGTTTTAAAATGCCTGTACTGTGAATCTATCAAGCGGATATTGTGTTATTTTCATATTTAGTCACCATTCATTTTGTACTGTGCGATCTTCGAACTTTTAATAAGTTATTAACATGTGTGTGTATGGATAATTTTCACATCCATGTTGGTGTTTTAACGGAGCTGTAATATCGGTCTGTTGACCGATATTTTTCAATTTTAGTTCTATTTTCGTTTTAGTGGTATTTGCAAATGCATCCTTGCTATACATCTCCTACTACTTTCACCAGAAGAGAATAGGTGATTTAGAGCAGATGTTCAAAATCATTAATAACGTCCTCAGTGAGTCCCTAATATCTTTATTTCTATTTCTATAAATTCAATTTTATAGGACTGAATTTATTTAGATATAATGCAGAAAGATTATATAGCTACGAAGAATCTAGGACACATAACGAAGTACAGGCCAATCAACGAAGTGAGAGACAAGACTAAACTTCTGACTGACAAGTAATGTGATTCTGATTCCTGTGTAGACTTGCTGACTGCATGTTCTATCTGAGTAATGTGTATCTCCAGGGCCTGCAATGATCTACTCTGGAAGAAGGCAGTCGAGTATGTATATTGTAACGACAGCAGATTGAAGAGTGAGACAAGAAATATTGATGGAAATAGCGTCGACGTTTGGAGATGGATTGAACTTGACCCAATTCCAAAAAATGTGAGTGCTGTCTATATTTTGACGCGTATCTAATATATACCACATACTATATATGCTAAAATCTCGAATTTAATACTATGGATTTATGCGTCCAATTCTCCATTTCCCAATTCCACTGTTAGCTGATAAGATTATTGATTTAAATGGAATATTTTCAATTCAGGCAGCTCTCTATTAGCTTAACTTCACCGACTTTAGAAAAAATTATTATACGCATTGCAGACAAAATGTTATCATAAACCTTGAATTGATATATTCTCCTTACTTCTCTCAATTTCTTAGAGTGCTGAGGTAAAGGAAAGAATGTCTTGTTGGCAAGGAAGAGGTAAATAAATCATTCATACATTGGTCATTATTACTTTGGTGCATTATCACACTCAATTAGGATTCGATCTAGACATAACTTCCCACTTGAATTCTGCTTACGACCTAGTGTAAACCTCAATTGATTGGAGTTCTGTCCTCTAACTTCGAGGTGCATCTACTCACTCCATTAACGCGCCAACTTGTCTGCTTTGAACCTACACGCTTACTGATAGAGATAATGGATTGTTAGATCCATTCTATTGCTATGGTTATTTCTTTAGCTCTGGATGACTATCCGCCAGGAGTAGATGCTAAAGTAGCTCCCCCCAATGGGACTCCATCTCAGTGTTTCAGGGTAGAAAATGTTTTTAAGGATGAAAAAAAGTGAGTTCTTATCTCGTTTTCAAAATTCAATCAGGATTCTTGTAGGTATATTTGAGCATGCGATTAGGTCGTGTATGTCACGCACTATTCCTTTAATTCAGGAACCTGGAGAGTGAATCAGCCTACGAGATAGAGTACTGTATCCTGGACCAATGCATTCCTCACGGTGGAGTGCTGCACATACGAGTAGATCGGACATCCAAGTTGGTTAGTTGCACAGAATACTGATACTTGAACTCGTACGGGGATTTGCACTTTCAGGCATTTATATGATAGGGTCAGTGGCGGGTTTTAACCGGGATGCCGAAGGAGCCCTGGCTCCCGGCCTCGTGACTTTAGAAGTACTATGCAGAGTGGACCATGGGTCACTCTGGTGCTATGTATAGAAAGTTCCTGTTTTGACAGTAGGAAGAACACACTGATTAGGCTTTTTTATATGTAATTAAAAATGATCGATTTATTTTCACATTTTACAACCAATATTTTTTTCCATTAGGACCCCTCTGGCCTAATGGGGAAAAAATTGTTTGTAAAATGTGAAAATAAATCGATCATTTTTAATTACATATAAAAAAGCCTAAGCTACCCCCATGAAAATGTCTGAATTTGAGGATTTAATTAAGATGACAGTTAGGGTGTGTTTGTGAGATTATTATAGCAAAGAAAACGCTAGCTATAGACTAGTAGATATAGTAGATACACGTATGTACATACTTTGTCATAAACGGAACCTAAAACTGGAATCGAGAAAAAAATTTTTTTAATCCAAAATGGTGCCTGTGACATTTGAAATGTTACCATTATTTCTAGTACCCATAGGCATAGCCACTAGGGGGTGAAGGGACCCCACCCTATTTGAAATTATTATTGTCATAAGATCACGATTTTTATATGTTGTGACAAATATGTATATGGATCCGGCATCACAAGCGCTATTGGGCTCCCGGCCTCTTGTACCCTTAATCCGCTTCTGAATTGGATAATCTCCCCTGAAGATTCTTGAATGCTCAATTTTTTGAAACGGACATAAAATAGGCCGGGTTGTTTATAAAAATAAACATAGAAGTTTTCTATGATTTTTTAAACTTAATTAATGATATATATCACTTATTTTAAATCCGCTCTCTGTTCGTCCAGAATCTTGAGTTCACAATATTAGTAATACAATACGAGAACTTCTAATACTAGGCATGTGTGGTGTGGCATATTTTGTGTGTTATGTTTTTTAAATCTTGTTTTCTAAAAGGGTTGTGTCTATGTGAAAATGGAATCGATTCAAGCGGCTGCAGGGGCATATCGTGCTCTTCATGGAGCTTGGTACAAACGTAAGTTAATTTATTTACTACCATGTTAAATGACCCATTCAAGAGTAGTTATACAACACTTGGACAAAAGTATCCACCACCTCATTGTTCCACATACAGATAGTACTAAAATGGGTCTATTCTTGAAGACGAATGCTTTAAACGGTAAGAGATACAACTAATCAGATTTCAGATTCGAAATCTACACATTCGAATTAGTCAAGTTAGAATATATTTAAGCAATTATTGATTCCTAAAGTTTCACATTATCAATAATTCCCACTTTGTCCATATGTCCATTTTGGCCAGAATACTTAATGGGGATGAATTATCTCTGGTGGCACAGGTTAATATTTGTATCCATTGGGTTGAGCAATTTTTTGAAATATTCAACTATGACTAATTCTAATGTTTAGATTTCAAATTTGAAATCCGACTAGTATTCCTTACCTGTTTCGTTTGTATGTGAAATAATGAAGTGGTGGTAGTGTTTTTATATCTATAGTAGAACGTCAGTTATCTGAATATGATGGGAACAAAGGGGTTCAGATAATTGACTTTCTACTTAGTAATTATCATTTTTGTTGATGAGAAAATAATTAATGTAATGTGGTTGGTTGATTAACACAATTTCAAAAGCGACGAAACCAGAAATGTGATGTGGTACCACCTAATATATGGAAACTTAATTTATTGAAATCGATTTACAGCGAGTGTGCCTTATCAGGAGTGGTTGAAATTTGGTGGTTTTTAATGCTTTCAATTTTCTTTGCTTAAGTAGGATCAATCCAATTTTTTTAAAAAAAGTACTAGTTTGGTTAACCGAAGTGTTCGGATAACTGGCGTTCCACTGTACTCATTTACACACTCAACCGGTACTAGTAAAATATACCTGCGTATTAGAGAGTTGATCGACTTCCCTCAACTTTAGAAGAGGGTAAATTTACAATATCTCAAGATTAGAATCTAGTTTATGTATTAATGAGGAGGTTAGATCAGATTATTTTGCAGAGCTATGATAGTTTTTCCTCGCGTACCATTTTTCTAAATATTTGTACAAGTCTCTATCTATGCACTGGTGTTTTGATGAGGTATATAAGTATCCCAGCTGTCCTAGATTTGAAACGGATACCGACAATTCGATACGCGATCATTTGAGGCGGTTAATTCGTTGATTTTTCTCTCTAATTGTATCCAGTGGAGTCTCCCTAAACGGACACTCCGAAAAGTGGACAAAGCCTCTACAACGGACCTCGTGGAACGGGATGAATTTGCCCTATACGTATGTAAAGGTTAAGCACTCTTCGAGAGCGGACATTTCTCTACAACGGACAAAAGCCATTTTCCCAATGTGTCCGTTATTCGGAGACTCCACTGTACATACTACGTAGTTCGTTTAAATCTGATGGGCCATTTCAGCAATCTTTATTTCCAATTGATATGTGGAATTATCATCACAGAGTTCTGACCGGATTTCTGAGAAAAACTAAATCAGTTGAAACTTGGCATCGTCGTTTTTTGTCGCTGTTGAATATCATCATCCCACAATATGGAAATTTCATTATTTATGTTTCTTATTCTACATATTATAAACAACTTCCGTTAAAAATGCTTAATACTTCAAACTAATTAGTATCTACAATTAAAGAGAATAATCAATTAATTAACCGCATCGAATGGTCGGCTATTAATGAACGAGGCTTTTTTAGTAATTTGATCTTGTTATATGGGCTATGGACTACTTCCTATTGTGTGATATGAACTTCTAAATTCAGAGGTTTTACAGTTATGGGGCGATTTATCTTTTAGGCCATAAAGTATTTCCCTGAACAATCGCTGGGGGTTTTATACATACGAAAATAATGAACGACGGGCGATTATTCAGGGGAATACGTACTTTATAAATTGTCCCATCACTCTAAAACCTTTGAATTTAGAATTACAAATTATATGATCACTTAATAGGAGGTAGCTTTTTCCCATCCTTAAAATCAAATTCAATCTCAAAATATGATATTGATTAATTCTGTTTTTATGACCGATATATGCTGGTTACAGCTATACAGGCTGGCCGTTATAGCAAGTTCCACTGCATTTAAATATACAGTAGAACTCGGTTAGTACGTACTCGGGATAAGACGTACTTCGGCTTAGTACGTACTCATTTTTCTGAACCAAAATTCATTTATTATATAGATTCCTATGTATTATCAATTCGGTTAGTACGTACTCCCGGAGGGGTACGTCTTATCCGAGTCTACTGTATATAAAATAAATTCAATTTATTTTTAATACTACAGAAGTTCAGATATAATGCATGTGTAATTTGGTCCCAAGTACAGGGTGGGGAATAAGTTCTGCCACAAGCTTCATTAGGTAGAAAATTTCTTATACTCAAACAATCTTAGTTATCATGGTCCTTAGAGATTGTAATTCGAATATTTTCAATTCTTTTAAAAGATTTTTCGATTCTATGACTTAGAAATGTGTTTTGTATGGTGAGTTTTGAGGAAAAAAAATGTGTCCTGGTACGCAGCGAAAATCGTGAATCAGGGCCCACTGCTTTTCAAGTTATCTTCCCAGAGTCTTCAAATTCTAGGAAAAATTAGCTCACACATTTTCCTCGAACATTCTAAATTTGTAGAGATATAAGATGTTCAGATCAGTGCATTTTGAAGACCAATTGGATCAGATTTCTTTGTGATGTGAAAAAAAGTGCCATTTTGGGGAATTTTGCAAAATGTACCTAATTTGAACTGCGACTGAATAACTTTTTCTCGTTTCTGATAACGAATTCAGTGGATTTATGAAATATTTCTATGGCGAATGAAAGCTACCAGGTGCTAAATCGTCATGGGACATCGATTATGAAGACATTTTTTACAGAAGCAGTGGGCCCTGATTCACGATTTTCGCTGCGGACCAGGACACATTTTATTTTCTCAACTCACCATACAAAACACATTTCTAAGTCATAGAATCGAAAAATCTTTTAAAAGAATTGAAAATATTCGAATTACAATCTCTAAGGACCATAATAACTAAGATTGTTTGAGTATAATAAATTTTATACCTAATCAAGCTTGTGGCAGAACTTATTTCCCACCCTGTAAGTGACTTCTAAAACACTGATTCAATTCAAGTACGTTGTAGATACAATGTTACTACCTGATTTACACCACCTGATTTACTCGAAATTTATCTACGCATATAGAAATATATTTATGTACTTCCTTCAATGCATTTTCAATCTCTAATTATTCCGAGATCGACAAGTACTAGCATATGATAGTCGGCGTTTGGGACCGCATCAAATTAATCTTTATAGTAAATTTTAAAAACTGTCTCTTATCCATAACAAGCGCGCTTCGCTTGCTTGCGCTGCGCAGCTGAAATTTCTAATAACAAAAAGGTGACAATGACGTCATAATTCCATGATGAGTTGACATTTTGGTCTGAACTTAGTGGAGTCATAGCCAAAAGACTCCCACATTCCAAAAATCAGCTTTCTGTATCTGGCAGTTTCTACAATCAATTCGTTATATATACACTGCCTGAACAAAAGTATTCCTACACCCCATAATTCCCCATACAAATAGTTATAGTACTGATTTATTTAGCGTTTCAAGAATATTTAATTTGTGAGAGATACGCTTAATTTAACTACAAATTCGAATTCTCCGCATACAATTACCCATTTTATAAGTTTTCAACTTAATTACTCTTCTTCAAGATTAAGTATTTTCAGCATTTGCTTTCCTATGCCACATGTCGCGAGTGATCACCATTGTATATGATGGCATTGGTGGTATGAGGTGGCACAGTTTGAAAATTTTTAACCTTGTGGGAGTGTAAACAAGTTGAAAGATTAAAAAGTGAGTAATTCGAATATGGAGAATTCGAATTTGAAGTTAAATTAAGCGTATCTCTTACCAATTAAATACCTTGACTCGCTAAATACATCAGTATTATAACTATTTGTATGGGGAATTATGGGGTGTACGAATACTTTTGTTCAGGCAGTGTATATATATATATATATATTAATCGAGTTTTAATAGTAAGGATAATTATGCTGGGTCAATGTGATACGTAGTATATAGAATTTGCTAGTGTGTACCATGGAACTAGAAGACTGATATGTTGTTTGTTGGTGAATGGTTCTTGAAACTTAGGGGTCTGCTCTTTGCTGAGCCCAGCTCTAAACCACATCACATGATTATATTTATCATATCTTCCATCGCTACAGGAGAGATGCTGACTGTGAAGTACATCACATATGAACTGTATCACAAATGGTTTAAAGACGATGTTTGCATCAAGAAACTCATCTACCCTCCCATGTAACTACCACACCCCACCACTATATCACTCACATGAGTATAACATCGGAATTTCACCTCTAACCCACACCTACATACACTCTATATATTCTTTTTGAAATCACCCCAAATCCACCCCTACCAATCCACATATTTGTACAGTTCAGAATGTCAAAAACCAATCAACTTTAATCATGTCCAATATTTTCAAGCCGAATTTCTAGTCCAATTTAGATATAGTGTATTATTAATATAATTCTGAAATTTGTATTAATTTGTTAGCCCATTTATATATGCTGTTTTGTTCAATTCTCGCAATGTCTTCAAATTGAGTGTTAGTTTGATTAATTAATTTTTATAATAGAGTATCTCTCAGTCATTAGCATGGAAGGATGAACTGTTGTGTGGGTAAATTTTTTCCTGTGTTGGATGTGCATATATCCATGTAGTTGAATTATCAGTATGAGACATCTTGATGAGTTCTAGAACTGGTATAAAATGAGCCAGCGGGCCAGCTTTACTACACAAGGCCTACTCAGCCAAGCAAAATTTGAAATTGCTGACATTTCATTGATAATCATATAGGAGACAGTGTTCCATATTTTCACCTCATACCCATGAGTGCATCTAGCCACCTCCCCCTCAAAATATTGTATACCCCTTAACTCCCTCCGAGATCCGGGCTGTATCCAACCCTGCTCATACCTTGTTCTTGTCTTGTTAGTTTATTTAACTATTGCAGGTCTCTGGTTTAGCTTAATAAAAATTTAGGATAAATTATGCTGAAGTTAGCTAAATTAGAAAATTTCCATTTTGTGGCAAATTTGTTGTTTTGTACTAAATATCAAAAACCTCCACTGAAAAACTTCTTATCACTTGATTTGACAATGTGAATTTTGATTTTTTTGCAATATTTCAACCTAAAATCCTTCAAATAATCATAACTCAATAACCATTGATACCATTGTCTCTTCTTTCAGATGACTGGTTCAGAATCACGATGAAGGACCATTTTAGCGAGTTGTGTTTAAATCAAAACTAGCCAATATTTTTGGAAACCTTAGACTTTAAAAAACACATCTTGAAAAAATGGCTCTTTTTCGCGATCTGAAATAATTCTACATCGATTGGCATCAGAAAAATGGCACAATTTTTGGTCACAAAAAGCCTTCCAAGAGGCTATTGCTGTTTTTTTCCCCAAATGGGCTTTATGCCAATTTTCATATTTAGTCCCCTTCACCGTAATTTACCTTCCTAAAATTTTAAATTAAAACACAGTAAAATGGGCTAAATATAAAGGTTTGAAATACACTTTATCATCAGCTTGTCACAGGGGTTTTCAACCTTTTGCACCATACGACCCCTCTTATAGATTTGGAAATACTCGCGACCCCCCATAATAACAATGTGAATTTTTTATTAGAGCTTATACTTAATATGACATACATACTTGTACATAATTATGAATGAAAATTTTAATTTATAAGCTTAATGTGAAGGGTTGAAACTGTTTTTTTTTCAACAAGTTGAGAAATTCTTGGCTCAATTTTAGAAAGACAGCATCTTAAATCATGTTCAACCTCCAATATATTTCGATTCCTCGTTTTAATTGTTAATAGACTGGAGAAACCTGTTTCACATAAGTAGGTAGAAGGAAATGGTAGTAGTGCCTTAATTGCGATTTGTGATACCAATGGATAGGTGCGTAATATGAAACACCAAAACTGTGGAACACTCATCGTTGAAAATATGGCCTTTGCTCCTGAGTCATTAATTAAATTTATAAATTCTTCTTGGGCATCATCTTGATCATCTGGAAGCCAACGAAAGCCGAGTATTCAGAGCACTTGATTTAATATAATTTACAATTTTGATGCAAACTTGAAAAACACATTTTAATACATCTGGCAATGTTTTTGATGCCAATGCTTCTCTATGTATCATACAGTGATTCCCTGTAACATACGGTGCAGATTCTTTTATGTGTTTCATGAATCCAGAACGACAACCAAGCATTGCTGGAGCACCATCTGTGCAAATAGATAATAGTTTTTCGTATTTAAGGCCTTCACGTTCGATAAAGGAACTTACTTTATTGTAAATATCGATTCCACGTGTTTGCAAGTCAAGTTGTTCACAAAATAAAAATTCATCTTTAAAATCCAATTTATTGATGTACCGAACAAAAACAAGGAGTTGAGCACATGAAGCAACATCTGTGGATTCATCCAATTGTAGGCAAAACCATCCTGAGGGGGATTCTTTAATCTCTCCCACAACCTGATTCTTAATATCCTCAGAAAGATCCAATATTCGACGCTGCACAGTGTTATCGGACAAAGATATAGTATTAAGTTTTCTCTCAGCATCAGTTCCAATCATAAGGCGTACAATGGCTTTTGTACATGGAAGTATTAATTCTTCTCCGATTGTATGGGGTTTCTTTGCTTTTGCAATCTGTAATGATACAATATAAGAGGTTTCTAGAGCTGATTTTGAGCTAGAATGAAAATCACCAGTAGCATCGAGCTTAGTTTTTTTTACAGTGTTTACCTTTCGTTGAAAGAAAGAAATATCTTCATCCTTACAATCGGAATGTTCCTTTTCAAAATGTCTTTTTAGCTGGAATGGTTTCATAGATTCAGCCGACAACACTTTGAAACAAATTACACATTGTGGCTTTTCGATGCCTCCACTGATGATACTGGTAAATCCAAATTTTAAATAGTCTTCGGAGTAAGTTCGCTTTTTAGTGTTGCTTTTTCCAGCTTAACAGTGGTTTTTGAAAAATGGATTTCTTAAAAATTGAATTGCGAAGATAAAAATGTGAGATACAGACGGAAATATGTAAACTAAATATACTTAACTGGAGTATTTATAGACTTAACTTGTGAAATATTCATATGTAATGAATATAGAAATGATTTCTATTGTTTCCTATTGTTTAAATTTAATCTAGACACCTCAAGTTTCAATGGTATGATGCCAGTATTGTCATGAAATATAATAACAATGTCATATACGTAATTAAAAATAATCGTAAATGCACCGCGCAATATACGCAAAATGTATTTTTAAATCAGCTAAAATGGATAATTTAAACAATTTCTGACTTATTAATCAATAAATTCTAATAAAGTTATGTAAATTATCTCAACTTTTCGCGACCCCCCTAGAAAGCATTCGCGACCCCCCTAGAAAGCATTCGCGACCCCCCTAGAAAGCATTCGCGACCCCCAGGTTGAAAACCCCTGGCTTAACATGTTGGCGTCAGCATGACTAAGCATGAAGGCAATTATTAAGAAATTAAAAATGTATGAGATTGAGATTAGGAGCTATCTCAGTTTACTGTGTAATGGACCAATTTACCATTTATGTCCAAAATTATAAATTAGTCCATAACCAGTCTTCCCCGCTGAGCGCGTTAAGCGCGCTATTTAGCACGCTTAGCTTGTCGAATAACGTGATTTTGTTGTTAAATAATGCTATTTACCCGAATAAACCGCACAAAATTGCAAAATTAACATGCTTTCCAATAATCCTGAGGGAGACACTGTCCATAACTGTATAACTGTTATATTTAGAGAGATAAAGTGTATTATTAGTGAATAGGAAGTCGCCTATTGCCTACCTGATGGTACCATTTATTGGCGTTTAGCGTTTGCAAATTTCGAGATATAATCCCAATTACATTTCCTTTTCAACGCAGGAATGTGTCAACATTACGATGAAAATTTCCACATATGTCTAAACAACTGGTCTAAAGTAAGATTTTATGTGATAATTAGACATGAATGATGGATTATAACTATAAAACAGGTGCGAAAAATGCCTAAATTTCCTCAAAAAGGGCTCGTGGCGCAATATGATGATGAGAATGCATATTTTGATTACGGATTCGGGGACTGATATGTGGTTTATATATACTGGTAATACATTTTTAAGGTCTATCGTTCCTAGGAAAAATTTGGTACATGTTTTGGTTCATGGTTCATGAAATTCCTCAACTATACTAGTCCATCCCTGGTCCAAGTTTTTTTGAGCGCCTTATGTTTAGATTGCTAGGTAATAATATTATATTTATTTATTCCTTACTTTTGATTATTTCTCCAAATTTTCGATATATAGCTGGCCCTTGCCAATGATGTCTTTGCTTTTTCGTGGTTCCAATTCTTCAGTATTCCCCACCACTATTTCTATTCGCTATGCATCCAACCTACCTCAAACAATTGCAAGTAAGGATAGTAGAGGAAGAAGGCTTGGATTGAAAATCTCCGAAAATCAACCAGTTAGACCAGGTCTTATTCTATGTCGACAAAGAGGTACCAAGTTCCATCCTGGATCAAATGTTGGGATGGCACGTGATTATACTTTATATTCGAAAGTATATGGAACAATGAAGGTTACTCATGAGCCAAGGCCTCCATCAAAATATACTGTCTTCTCAAAGGGTGAAAGACAATTTGTGAGGAAATATGTCAATGTTATTGCGGATAAGCGAATATTTCTCTTCGATTTAGAGAGAGTGCTCACGAGTCCTATTTCGAATTAATGATTTCCACTAATATAGTCATGCATAATTAGATTTATACTTAGCAATAATTAAAGTTCAGATTATTCTTAGTGAGTGGATTGTGCAGGCAGACTACATCTACGACACAATTCTCCATTTTTCACAAAAATTGCTATTTGGCACAATTGTGGATATGTCCTATAAATTCGTCTTAGCAATGCAGGCACTTAAAAGTATCACACATAGTAAGAAATAAGTTCTTCAGATGAATGGTCGTACGATCAGGATTGCGTTTCTTTTTTTATCAGGATCGCGATTCATTTTGAAAACTGGAAGTTTGAAGTCGAACAATGTAGTAGGTTGTACGTATATACATACTTACCAGTTACCAACCCCTCTTGAAAACTTCCTTGGATTTTGGGAGTGGAATCCCTGGATTTCAATGGTAAATCCCTGGATGTATATTTTTAATTTTAATGACTAAATTAGCATGAATCAATAGACAGGTTAAATTTCGAAATTCGCGATCCAGGGAATTTCCTGGATTTTAAATAAAGGCCGAATATATGTAATTAAAGATTTCGAAATGGACAAGTAAACTATTTAAAGAAAGGTACATCGTATATAATGTTATCTTACGCGTTCGAAACTCTTGAGTGCAGGAAATTTTCCAGGATCCCTGAAGACTTGATAAAAATGAGGAACATGAAATTACTCAATAACTTCCATAAACTAGATTGCATTATTGGAAATTATTATAGGCTAGTTAAAAGCTCAAAATCCCTGGATCCATGGATCATAAGTCATTTCCCTGGAGGGTTGGTAAGTATGTAATATATGTAAAATTTTGTGTTTGACCGTATTTAATTAGTCAATTCTGAATCCACAAGCACACAGTCTAGTCTAAGTCTAACTATGCTATTTAGATGACATCTCATTCTTAGCTGTCTAGTAACTTCTAATAGTCTTAATAAATTAAATGCCTGTTTACAAAGACAACACGTTCCTTTACTTGTTGAGCTGGCCCGGCTCTCTGTTCCAGCTGTTGTTCGTCACGTTGGGCATCGCGGCTGCTCTCTACTACCTCGCTGAGATGATTGAGGAGTATAGCACTAAGGCCAGGCGTTATGTGCGCTACATGCTCCTCTTCTCCATTCTGTGTAACATCGCACTCGTCATAGATGGCATGCCTTACTACATCATACTTAATGGCGTACTCCTGCACCTCTGCTATTACGGATGCCTTAAAAACTTCCCCTATGTCTCCTTCTCCGATCCTTTCTTCATAGTCGCGTCATTACTGCTTCTACTCCAGCATTATTTGTCCTATAATTATTTTCTTGAAAACTATTGCCCTTTCTCTGAAATTCTGGCATATTTCACATTCTGCCTTTGGATAACTCCTTTCACGTTCTTCATATCAGCTACTACGATTGATCCTAGTCTGCCTATTTCAGGGCATCATGTTTCTGACTCCCTTCAAGACATGGACATAGGACAACAGATATCATTTGGCAAGAGGAAACCACGGTCTAACTTTCTAGGAATATTCCAATACTTTCTTGAGCAGAAAGACAGGCTGCTGTATGGTGGCAGAAACAAGATTATATGAATGGTGGTATTTTAGTGTATTGAGTCCATTATCATTTCTTATTTGGTTTATTTTGTCATTTGTTTATTGTTTGCCGTCTAGAAACCCTAAGCATAGCCTACTATAATAAGGCCTCAGAGTAACTTGCGAATTTGGCACTAGGGATGCGATAGAAGATGGTTGAAGAAATACATGAGCTGCCTTAAATCATTAACAAAGCACAATAGAGCTTAGGAATGTATATCCGTTGTTAAAATTTAGATTAGTCATCAAATGATTGCGCAACAGGCTATATTTGGGTCAAATTTAGTGATTTTCAGAGGTCGTTAAAGGGCACTTCTAAGTGTTTTTATTATAAAGTTTTTCGCATAGAACTGAGAAGTGAATGTGTTAATACGAAAAATTTGGAATTTTTCATGGAATGTTCTTACATTCCAGTGTTGCTATGGAAACGTGTTTTGGTCAGTTGGGGCTATATCTTGAAAACAGCGATAGCTAGACATTCAAATTTAATCCCATTTGATAGCAAATAGGCTACTTCCTATTTAGCTATAATACAATTTCTGTGTCTAAATTCAATGGTTTACGAGATATTCGACAAATTACCAAATGTGACCATATGATAAATTGTCTAATAACTCGTAAATTATTGAATTAAGACACATAAATTGTATTATAGCTTAATAGGAAGTAGCCTATTTGCTATCAAATGGGATTAAATTTAAATGTCTAGCTATCGCTGTTTTGAAGATATAGCCCCAACTGACCAAAACACGTTTCCATAGCAACACTGGAATGTAAGAACATTCCATGAAAAAATTCCAAATTTTTCGTATTAACACATTCACTTCAATCACTAAATTTGACCTAAATATAACCTATTGCGGAATCATTTGATGGCTAATCTAAATTTTAACAACTGGGTGCTTTGACACCATATTTATATATGCTGGTAATACATTCCTAAGCTCTATTGTGCTTTGTTAATGATTTAAGGCAGTTCATGTATTTCTTCATCCATCTTCTACCGCATCCCTGGTTAAGTTACTCTTAGGACTTATATATAGTAGGCTATGCCCTAAGCAATTCAGAATTAAAATTGTTCCAAAATAACAGACCCTATAGATAATAAGTTGGCTACTATACAAATGATATTCGACAAACAAAAAACTTTGGGTAATCTTTTTAATTCTCTAATCAGAATATAATTTAAATGTTTCGAGTGCGTTTATCTTTTGAGGACACCATTACGGTCAGGTGATGATCTTCATTCTCAACCTTTGTTGCTTAATAGTGTTAAATGTCCATATTCATGCAGAAAATACGGGCACAATAATTTTTATTTCTATAAAGTGTAGCCACTGTTAACTAGAATGATATTATTTCAGTTCTACATGATATCTAGCACACCAATAGTTAGTTCTGGTATATTGGATCTAACCGGATTGGAAAGTTCTTAATTCGGTACAGCTCTAGACTGAAGTAAAGAGTGCACACATACACGTATATTCAATGGGAAATTAGCTCACTATCCTCCAGGCCTAAAGTTAGTGTGGACATGTTGGCTGTCAGTAATGGGCTTTGTCTCATTGACTCTTCTTGAGACCTTGAACTCAGAGTTGTAATTTCATCTAACCGTGGGGACTCGTTAATGTTATGTATTAATTTTCTCATAGCATTTGAGAATAATTATCTTATATATGTATGTAAATATCGTTGACGGACAATTCGTCGCACGGACATTTCGTCGCATGGATATTTCGTCGCGGACATTTCGTCACATAGACATTTTGTCTCCTGAACATAAGTTACCGGATAATGTGTAGCGTCCCTGGAATTTTTGTCCCTGAAAAATTCGTCTCATTAGAGACTAAAATAAACGGGTACTAATATGTAAGGAACGGAAATTGAGGCTTTTGGAGTGGAGTATATTTGAAAAAAAGGGTGAAAATGAGGGCTTTTTATTGAGAAATAAGTAGGTGCAAATTGGGCATTTGGGGACAAAATTCCGCGCGACGAAATGTCCGTGCGACGAAGTGTCCATGCGACGAAATGTCCGGCGACGAATTGTCCGCCATTCGTAAATATATCGTACATTTATAAAAAATTCAAACGATTTAACATTAATCAATAAACAGTTTAAAATTTACTTTATTATACGACAGAAACAGAAAAAGCTCACTCTTCACCTACTTGTACTTGTATATTACTAAATCATATGTAATAGTACCTACGTTCAAGTCATGCAAACTAAGTCGTTTGAAATCACTAAAATAAAAGATTAGATTAGTAATATTCATCACTCTGATATGGAAAACGAATCAACTTCAATTTCTCTCTCTTCTATTTAACTCATGAGTGGGCGTAGGACTAAACCTCCAGAGTATGTACGGTCAATGTGGAATCTGTGATGGTAGCGATAGTCAAACAATAGTTTATTGCAGAAATAGATGAGCGAATATACGATTAGTGTTGGAACGAATAGAACAAGTGTGCATATTAGAAGAGACAACACTAAATAAAAAAATACGGTCACTGTGATATTAAACCCAGGAGAGTATACGACCGCGACCGTATTGTTTTTTAGGAATGAACTTTGAAGGAGACAAGGTTCAGTTAGGAACGAGAGTGGGAGCGTAATGAATGCGCCGAGTAGTACATAGAGAATGAGGGGGAAGCCACAGAGTAAGAACCAAATCTTGAAACGTTTGAATTGAATGGTGCTGTGGATAAATTGTTTTGTAATGAAGTCTTTCTCTCCATTCATATACTTCAAATCCTCGCATTTTATTTTTAGAACAATATAGAGACGGTTAGTATTCACAATGAGTTTATAGTAAACGAATAGAAGAACAACGATGTTGATTCCATATGCCGGAATTACTCCTACTCCGCTGAGGGAAAGAATAATTATTGCGCTAGAGAAGACGGCCAGACGCTTGGCTTGGATTTTGAGTCTAAAATCTGTATCATTGCTGGAGTAGAACTGAATATGATAGCGGATTAGTATATCCATGATGATGAGTGTGAGTGTGTAGAAGTATGCTGCGAGTACGTTTCCGATGACGACATGTATATACCCGCGAACAATCTTATACAAGACGTTGCAATCCGTAGGGTTATACAATTCTATCAACTTCCACATAATGTTGCCTAAGAGGTGTAATAGTCCTACTAAGAGTTCACATAATGTCGCAGCTAGGAAGAACCCCAGCCTCCGATACTCATGCTTGTAATTCTTCATTTGATTACGCGTATCAGATAATTCGTCAGCATATTGTACCTTTTCTAACTTTCGCTTTTTCTTGTAAACATCGCGTAACTTGGTGATCAAGAATGCTAACCATGGCAGCTGAATTACGATCTGTAACGAGAGTAATATTACTGCGATGAAATAGCCAATTTTGTATGCAACTGGATACAGTGGTAAATCCATCAGAAATATCCTATATACACATTTGGAATATTGTTTTATTTTGCATCTGTCCAGCTATTTATTCAAATTAATCACAGTACTATATCATAGAATTACTCGTAGACCTGCTGAAATTGATCTGATCTAAATTAATTCAATTATTAGTTATTCGTGATACTAATTATAGTACACCAATAAGATTACCTAATCTAGTACTATTAGCAGGTAGTAGCGGGCGTATCTTACCTCATTTGGGGGAGAGTGTATGCAGTAAAATATCTATTCATCTTAAAAAGTTTGCAGATGGACGTCTATTTATCCTCCATGTTCCCTGTGGTGTGGACTCTGGAAATTTATAATCGCCAGTTGTTGATGAGCCATGTCAAATTATTAATTTTTATGTGAAAAATACACATACAGTACACCCTCGCTAATCCGAACAGCTCTGTGCCAATGATCGAAAAAATCGTTCGGATTAGTGAATTTGTTCCGATTAGTGAAATAGCACTAATTCAATGGGGTATTAAATATAATAAATTTGTATTGTTATAATATTAAGGATAATATTCTGTTATGACTGCTTCTTTAATGAGGTTTCTCAATCTTATTGAAAGAGATAATATTATAAACTTTGATTTAAAACATGAGGCCAATAATATTATATTTTGGGTGTTCGGATTGTAAGAATGAAGTGTTCGGATTAGCGAGGGTGTACTGTATTTATATTTTCTAACTCAAGTATGCTTGACACCCCAGCATCGCTAGAAATATTCGAAGGTTTGAAGGCTGGATACATTTTCTTTATACTTCTGTAACTGTGATATGATCAGGTCAATTGAAGAACTGGGGGACAAAATTCTATCTTATAGCAGATAAGGAAGGAAGAATGAGTCACATTCTATAAGTACTCGTATACCACTAACACAGGAGCTCCACGAAAATGAGCGATGCCATACCACTCTCAAAAGTGGTAGAGCGCTAGCGATACCAGACGCACCACGAACGCCGGTTTCGACTTAGCAGAACTAACGTAATTATTCAAAAAGACCATTAGATATTTTCGAGCCAGTGACCAAAGTCAAAGGATTCGTGGTGCAAATGCCCATTATGTACTCGCCAATTTTCTAACAAGACTTTAAAATGAAAGAAATATCTAAACTGACTTAAACAGACAGTGATTCATATGGGGAAACACAAACAAGGAAAACAAGCGTCAAATGGGAAATAGAAAAGAAAAGGCTAGATTATTCAGGAATGTATGGAGTCTTTATTCCGATGATTTCGTCCAAATGTCCTAATTTTGTCTGTCACTTTCTTCAGCGCTGACTGCTGGCCAACATGTTCCACAAGTCAAACCCAATTGGGAGAAAATTGGGGCGATTCCTGACTCAATTTGAGACATGACTGCTTGTTACTGGACGAAGTTGTGTGACGAAATGGTCGAGCACAGTTTCGAATACCCGAAAGAAAATGTCCTCCTCCTTTTGATCGTAGAGTATACTCTTCGCATCTCGAAGAATATTTGGAGAGAGCAATTTCTTCGCAGCATTCGAATTGGGGAACAAAATGGTGGAGTATAAGCGAAAGTGAGTCGGTAGGATCAGTGGGAGCGGGACCTCATCAACATTATTCTCACACTCGTCGTCATTACCACTATGGTCATCACCATACTCGTGGTCGTGGGCATAGCATTGATTGGAATCCTCGTAATGGCCCTCAGGGGAGAGAGAAGCAGCAGAGGGATGAGGTTGGTTCGAATCCTGGGGCGTGGGAACAGCGACGTACTCTTCTCCAGGAATGACTTGACATCTGCCAGCTCAGTGAAGATGGTGCACAAGCCGCAGTGTGCCATGTGGTGTCTGTAATGCCTCTCTGTTGTTGGCCTGGAATGGCACATGAACTGCGAGAGCGACTTCTGAAAATCAGGATTGTGTAAGCTGATTAAACTAGAAGCAGCTTTACGGTAGTGAGTGGGACAGCCGTGCGGGTCGTTGATCCTGTAGAGCGAGAGGCCGGATCGCAGACAACTGCTCACATTGCTTCTTGTGTGGGGAGAATCCGCCGTCCACGTTCGGAAGGCACGGCAATCTGGTCAGCAATTTATCAGATATGACTCATAAATTATATTGCGCCATATCTCGAAAACCTTAAGATTTAATGTAACAAATGTATTAGGAGCTAATAGAAAGTAGCCTATTATCTCTCAAATACTTTTTTAAAAAAATGTATAGCTATAACGGTTTTCAAGATATAGGCTCAAATGGTAAAAATTCGTTTCCATAGCAACGCTGGAATGTAACATCAGTCCTTTAGAAAAGCTCAAATTTTTCGAATCAACCCGTTCCCACCTTGATTATCTTTGAAAATCATACATTAATATCGCTTTAAGACTCCCACATGCCAAAAATTAGCTTTCTGCGCCTGGTAGTTTCTTCAATCAATTCGTTACATACGTGTATATATATACATTAATCGAGTTTTAATAGTAAGGATAGTTGTAATCTTGACAATATATTTCATTGATTATAATGGAATTTAATGGAATTAAAACTAAACTCTTTTATCTATGAATCAGATGAATATCTATACATAAAAGTTCGAGCTTCAGAAAACTGTACCTACCTTAGGCATACACTGAGTAGACACTCAAGGTGTAAAGGATTTGCGAAAATAGAGCTGCATCAAATACGCTGAAATTTTTTTCCTAAAATTGCTGTAGTGATTTCGAATAAACACTTAGAAATGTATTGACACATTTGTCCCTGGAATGAAAGTATTTGGGTGTTGGATTGTTGGTTCTATTTTACTCAAGCCATCTGGAAGAAAACACAATCCTTAGGCCTGTTGCGTGAAATTCTAATGCACTTATATAACAGGAACCATGGATGTACAACTTGCGTGAAATTCTGAGACATTCGCTTAGAATCATTAGCAAGCTCTGATCTAATATTATGCAACTTGTAGTTCCTATTACAGAATGATATTTCACAAAACATGATGATTTTGTTCTATTTTGATTCCAAATCCTATTCTATTTCTTGGATCACCGTATGCATTATTGAGTTTGCGAAACAAAATAGAACAAAATCATCATGTTTTGTAAATATCATTCTGTAATAGGAACTACAATTTGCATAATATATTATATCAGAGCTTGCTAAGGCTTCTAAGCGGGTGTCTCAGAATTTCACGCAACAGGCCTAAGAAAATTATACAAAAATAATAATACGTTTGCAAATTGGCTCAGAAAACTAATGGCATTGCCTTTATTATCCGAGAATAAATTACAGTAGTAGGAGTTTTCTCAATCTTGGACAATAAAATTGTAATCTTAATGAAATTGAGAATGAGCTAGTTAAAAAGTTGAAGTTTTACTACAAAAAGACATGAATCGTTGGAGAAAAGAATTGTCAATCTTTTCTGCTGATAATGCAACAAATAATGGTGCTGAGACATGTCATAAATCTCTAAAATCTTTCGTTAAAGTTCACCATCTGAATATATGGAAATTTTTATTTGATCTAAACAAGATAATACTTGATTATGAAATTGAATATCAAAGGTTAGACCAAGGTCTACGAATCACCAGAAAATCAAGCAAGAAAAATATCGAAAATGCTGAACGTAGAAAAGCATGTAAAGACAAATTACAAGATGGAACATTCTCAACTACTCAATATCTCAACGCTATTTCACTCTAACTATATTGTATTACTCCGTTACTATTAATTTCACTTCATTGCATGTCATTTCATTCACATTATACCGATTACTATTTGATTTCATTTCATAATTAAATTTCTTTCTTCGTCCAATGCTCACATTCACAACTCCTGCGTTAGTAAAATTAGTAAAAAGACAGTCGAAATGCTCACTCATCATCCATGATGACTTAATTGTATATTGTTAGCAAGTGCGCTTCGCTTACGCTGCGCAGCTTGCGGACACAAAGTGTCCGCAGAATTTCCCTGCGGGCGCCTGGAGTTACTCAATCTAGCCTATTTTTAGAGTTTGTTTACTTTATGCATCTATTGTAAACAAAAGTAAACAAATAATTTATCACATAGATTCGAAAATACGATATTCGAACTCTACACCCCTAAAAATCCATGTAAACCGTTGGAAGCTAGTCTCTAGTGAACTTTTTAACATTCATCAAATGGTGTTAAAATATATAAGATTTCACTTGTATCGATGATTTAGGCACTAGAAAATAGTAAGCTCCTGATGTCACCTATAAAATTTACTAGTTACTAATCACTCACAGGGCACCGAAGTATAATTATCCTGATGGAGCTACAATGCAGTAAAGATTCCTTCGATAAAAAAATGTTTTTAGAAAGAAGATGAGAGATCAAAACAGAAATAAAGGATCCAATAGCGCTACATAATCTTATAAATATTTATTGTTAATTTGCAAAAGCGAAGAGCAACGATGAGAAGCTATTCTAAATTGCTAATGCTTTGAAATATTACTAATTAGAAGTGACATCACGAGTGTTATCTTAGCAGCGGATTCGAAGTCGCACTTAATCGCTTATAACTCGAAAAGTATTCGTCCTAGATCAAAAATAATTATACCAGTGGAAAGAAGAGAGTTGGTGTATTTCATTTTTTAAGTTTAAAATTTTAAATTTTCACAAATGAGTTAGCAGTGACACATCAAATTTAGGTCTCAGTTTTTGGTTAATATCTCATGAAATATTTATGATAAAAACTTTTCCTTTAAACTACGTTTATTTCAGCCTTGGTGTATTTTGTATTTCAAATTTCAAATTAAAATATTAATTTTTGAACGAATTATTAATATTTGAATTTTACATTATAATAATGTGATATCACCGGGATTGAATCTATCAAAATATCTTCTTTTGATTACACCAGATCATATTTTGATTGCTGAATTCGTGTCCAGCACTAAATTTCCAGCAATTTGATATATATATTGACCATATTTGGAGAATTATTTTGGTTGCCCGTTCCTAGCAACGGCCAGGAATGTTAAAACATTCCGATCTCCAAATTTTGGAGTAACCATATCGAGTGACCCCTTGTTCTTCTCGGCTAGGTTCAGCGAGTACGAATATGCTATTTAGAACACTCTGACATATCATATGTGGAATATATGAAAGTTTTACCACATTCAAATATACCTGCCACAAAGGCATGGCACATAACTTTCATATATTCCACATATGATATGTCAGAGTGTTCTAAATAGCATATTCGTACTCGCTGAACCTAGCCGAGAAGAACAAGGTAATAATTCTCCAAATATGGTCAATATATATATCAAATTGCTGGAAATTTAGTGCTGGACACGAATTCAGCAATCAAAATATGATCTGGTGTAATCAAAAGAAGATATTTTGATAGATTCAATCCCGGTGATATCACATTATTATAATGTAAAATTCAAATATTAATAATTCGTTCAAAAATTAATATTTTAATTTGAAATTTGAAATACAAAATACACCAAGGCTGAAATAAACGTAGTTTAAAGGAAAAGTTTTTATCATAAATATTTCATGAGATATTAACCAAAAACTGAGACCTAAATTTGATGTGTCACTGCTAACTCATTTGTGAAAATTTAAAATTTTAAACTTAAAAAATGAAATACACCAACTCTCTTCTTTCCACTGGTATAATTATTTTTGATCTAGGACGAATACTTTTCGAGTTATAAGCGATTAAGTGCGACTTCGAATCCGCTGCTGAATCCGCTGCTAAGATAACACTCGTAGTGACATCAGCATACCATATGGTTATTTCGATAATAAAATCAAGTATTAGCATATCTTCTTTATTATTGTAAGAAATGTTTAACAATCTCATTAATATATTCATTATGGAATTTCATTTAAAAAATGTATAAAATATTTGTTTATTCAGCTGGTTTAAATATGATTACTATTCATCTAGTATATCTGATATACGTACGCATGAATTCATCTATGAAGCATTAATATTATTTGGTTAATTAATTATGGATAACTTCCACATTGAATTGTTATAATCCCCATGTCACCGACAAATTATTCAAAGAAATTAAACTGCTGGGTCAACTAATCTAGAAGTGAATTAATATAAAAGAAGAAATATACAAACTTCGATAAAATCTCAAAATGATTCAAGATTTAATTTTTCTGCTTTCAAAATTCAACAGATATGTTTCTATAATAGAAGCGACTGTGCTTATATTCACAACATCTCTATTATACTTTTTTCAAATAGGTTGGGGGATTGTCGTTATGAGGAACATAAAACTTTATTCAAGATCGCAACGCAGGCTAGTTGGAGAAACATATTCCAAGTTTCATTTCGAGCTGTGCCATAGAAAAATTACCCAAGGAAAACTACTCCTTACCATCCTAAGCCTTGAATTTATTTCTGGGAATACATTTTGTTTGGGATATTTATATCCTCATTTGTTTCGAATAATTCCTTTCCTGAATGCAGCAACCCTACATTTCAATACAACTTGTATAGCACAAATTGAAGAGCACAGACACTGGGTTCGAGAGCTGGAGTACCCGGTAGTCGCGCTGTTGCAGAACATCGGTCGCGTTAGCTTTATCCTAGGAATGGGAGTAGCAATTAGTTTCTTTCAATTCATTACTAACACCTATGTGAATGACTTATGGCGAATAAAACACGTGTACAGGTGCATCTGGTACACGAGCATACTTGTACTCGTCCTCTTCGCTCTAGGAGTATTGCCCTATACGATGCTCGTAGGAAGGATCTTGATAGTAATCACATTTGGAGTCTATTACATTCGACTAGTTAAACAGACGATAATTTTAAGAAAAGCGATGAAATGGGGAGAACAGGATTTATATCACAATTGTGAGATAGAATTGCTAAAACGCCATAAGAAACAATATCGATATTTCTCCGTTACATCCAAGTGCGTAGGAGTTGCCATACTCTTATACGGCCTGGCAGATGCAGGACAAGTAATGGAAATTATTATAACAGTATTCCTTTACTACGGAAAATGTATATTTCCCTTTCTATTCCATTTTCAATATCACACTCTGCTCACAGCACAACAGCTACCCTACCTCAATCTCGCACTCATTATTTCAGCAGATGTAGAGAAAATATTAAACACAATAGCAACTTGTGTTCTATCATTCCAATACATTGCATTGACTATAGTACTCATCATAACGAGGAAAAGAACAGTTTATCATTATCCCATACATAAATACTATCTTCATTACAAACTTAACCCAAAATGTAAATCATAATTTAGAATTTCAATTATATCTATATCCTTACTATTAAAACTCGATTAATGTGTATTTAATATATTTACAACCCGCTTCGCTTTCTTGCGTTGCGAGACTTGCGGACACTTTGTGTCCGTAGAGTCGCCCACGGACGCCTGGAGTTACTCAATCTACCCTATTTTGGGAATTTGTTTACTTTATAAATATTATAAACAAAAGTTTACAATTTTATAAAAGTAAACAAATAATTTCTCATATAGATTCGAAAATTTCATTTTACAACTGGACCAAAATCTAACAAATCCAGACATCCCACAAATGTGCTGGGACACTAAGTGACTATAATCTAGCATAGTGGGACATTTAATTATGAAATAACTAAGCTACTATTTTCACTTGGGATCCCGTGCATTTGTGGGATGTCTGGATGGCGACTGCATGATAGAGATGGAGGCTAACTGGGGTATCTTTTTGATATTTTGCCTATGATGGACTCTTGATGAGTCATTATCCCCTGATCATGAAAATTTTTATATTGCAAGATGCTTAATAGACAATTCATCTCAAGTAAAATAATTTATGTCTCGTTTTCAAGTTAGAAACATTTTTAATACCTACTCGAGGTGTAAATGTAAATTTCGCACATTAAAAGTGTCTCTTTTTTCATTTGGTGTCGCATCTAAAATCGTATAGTAACATCGTCTGCTGATAAACATTTAACATTTGACAAAGTTTCATTCTACTCATATTTATGGCTTTCCCAAAAACCCCGTTATGGAGGAGAATAGGGAGCACTCATTTCAAAAGTTGGCCACTATACTTAGTATAGTCGGCAAACTAAAAATACCATTGCCTTCAGCAAAGTCATTATTTGTTGAGATTAAGATCATACCGCTATCATATACAATTATATTATGTATCACAACTCATAATTTTCATGCTGGGGGGGAGGAAACTTTATAGCACATTGCACCCCCATTGCCGGCAGAATGCAATATAGAGTAATTATCACCATTCTTTGAAGTATATGGAAATGGTTCGTAAACATCATAAAGTAGATACATATTTCAAACATTCAGTTATACCAGGAGTCCATTAGTAATGTTGCCTTATCTCAACCATGTGTAGAATGTGAGTTATGTGGTTTCCACACCTGTTTTTTACAAATTCAAGATAAACTTTGATAATATTCTTACCTAGGTATTTTTTATTAATGTATGATTTTCGAGATATGGTGATATGGTATCTCGAATTCAAATACATTCAAAAAATTTAACATTTTAATGCCTAACTATAAAGCTTTTAATTACAGATATATGCTCAAATGGTAAAAATGCTTTTGAATTAACCCGTCACTATCTTGATTTGCACAGAAAATCATGTTATTAAGCTTAAATTTATTACCCGTAGCTTTATTTGTCCCTTTACTTGAAGAACATAAAGCTTTCATTTAGGATATTATGGCTTTTCTTAATAGTCAGGTCAAAATAGGAAGCAAATAGTGCCAACCTCAAAAAAATAGCAAGAAATTGTTTTATTGCATTTTTCCGTTTTATCATGTCTTAGGAGTAACATACTAAAAGTTTACCGAAATCGGAATATCCGAAAGTGATTTGGCACGACCCCGTCTTTGACCCCGGACTATAAAAATCGCCGATTTTGAAACTGAGATTTAACCTTTCAAATGATTGTAAATCAGTTTTTATATTCGTGCTCAGCATCAAATTTCTGGCAATTTGATATATATATTGACTATATTTTGAGCCAAAGTTTTTGGGGCCTCCCTAGCAACAGCCTGGAATGTAAAAATTCCGATCTCCAAATTTGGTGTAAACCATATCAAGTGACCCCTTGTTTTTCTCGGCTATGCTTGCTGAGTATGAATTTCTTAATATTAATAATCTAAGCGTTAGTTTTAAAATATTATGGTTTGCGGCTGGTGGTATTCATGTATTTTTAATGGTAAACATACTCTAAATTTTTGTTTTGTCCCTCTAACTCCTATGAAATATAAACATGGAAAATTTAGGTGGCATTGATGGATATATACGTAGATGGATTGAAATGTTCACATTTCAATTTAATCTACGGTTTCATCATCCGATGCAATTCCTTCTTTAATATTGCCACAGTTGTCATCTTGGTATCGTCCGCATGCTTGGGAACAGTTGAGTCTTTGTTTTCTGCAGTACATCTGAGACTACTACATCCTGTGGAACAGTTACTGTGGATCATTTTCAGGAGTGCTTCAGGTGCAGGGTTACTGTCCAACACGACTGGGATTAGGCTGTTATATTGGCAGTTCCATCCCCATTCTGTGACCTCCATACCATCAGCCATGCCTTTCCACAACATCACCTGGAAATAGCACCTCAGAGAGTGAAATTTCGTGGCAGAGGCTGTGGCTGGCAGTCTTTCTGGTGTAACGAAGCTTTTAGCTTCACTCACTTTCTTGCAGAGGATAGTGATCTCAAGTCAAACCAGTGCTTTCTATCATAACTGGGTCTTGGTTTAGTGCAGAAAACATCCTAGAATAGCTTTTAAAGATGGAATCCTCTTTGAACTTGTACAGAGCAGACTTATTTCCAGCCCAAAAGTGCTGGAAGTGGTGTGAATGCATGTAGAAAAAGCAGGCTGTGATTGATTTCGTCCCAAGCACCTGCTTTAAAACCTTGATGTGTCATACACTACTGTTGGTTTCCCTTTATCCGAGCGGAAGTATATCTTCTTTGCATTGTTGTTAGGAGTGTAGTGCAGCAACAGAACCAATAGATCCGTATCATCGCCTATGAGAGTTGTTGTCTTGAAAGATGCCATTGATACTGCTGCCTTCACGATGTCAACATCGGCATCCTTCTCAGCCTGTATTACATGGCACCCTCTTTCTCTCATACGTTCAGAAATTAGATGGATGAGGGTCTGTTTGTTGGCTTGATTGGAAAGGGAATCCTCCTTATTACTACAGCCTCCGCTACGAAGTTTCACTTTCTGAGTTTCTATTTCCAGGTGATGCTGTGGATGGGCACGGCTGATGGTATGGAGGTCACCGAATGGGGATGGAACTGCCAATATAACAGCCTAATCCCAGTCGTGTTGGACAGTAACCCTGCACCTGAAGCACTCCTGAAAATGATCCACAGTAACTGTCCCACAGGCTGTAGTAGTCTCAGATGTACTGCAGAAAACAAAGACTCAACTGTTCCCAAGCATGCGGACGATACCAAGATGACAACTGTGGCAATATTAAAGAAGGAATTGCATCGGATGATGAAACCGTAGATTAAATTGAAATGTGAACATTTCAATCCATCTACGTATATATCCATCAATGCCACCTAAATTTTCCATGTTTATATTTCATAGGAGTTAGAGGGACAAAACAAAAATTTAGAGTATGTTTACCATTAAAAATACATGAATACCACCAGCCACAAACCATAATATTTTAAAACTAACGCTTAGATTATTAACCCGCGCTTGGCGAGGTGTTTTGTAGCGTCATTTCCTGTTTAAGCCATTTTGGGCGGGGAAGCCATACAAGTTTGGGTCTGACTATAAATAGAAAAAATAACTTAGCCAACCGCAGGTTAATATTAAGAAATTCATACTCAGCAAGCATAGCCGAGAAAAACAAGGGGTCACTCGATATGGTTTACACCAAATTTGGAGATCGGAATTTTTACATTCCAGGCTGTTGCTAGGGAGGCAACAAAAAAGGCTCAAAATATAGTCAATATATATATCAAATTGCCAGAAATTTGATGCTGAGCACGAATATAGAAATAAAAACTGATTTACAATCATTTGAAAGATTAAATCTCAGTTTCAAAACCGGCGATTTTTATAGTCCGGGGTCAAAGACGGGGTCGTGCCAAATCACTTTCGGTAAACTTTTAGTATGTTACTCCTACGACATGATAAAACGGAAAAATACAATAAAACAATTTCTTGCAATTTTTTTTGGATCATGTATCATATTTACCTGACTATAATGAATCTTCTAGAATAGTAGGAACCTAACCCCAGGATTTTCGTTAACCTTTAGTCTCGCCGTTCCCGGCAATTCTCAAGAACGTAACCCCCGCGAACGGCAAGGGATACCTGTATTAAATCTGTGAAAAACAGGACATCACAAAACTCACATCCCACACATGGTTGTGGTAAGGCAACATGATAAAAATACGACTTCCTATTTAACAATAATACATTTCCCAATGGACCTAAGTTCCAGGACCCGAGATTGAATCCCTACAGTCCTTACTTAATGTTTGAAATTATAATTATATTTTAGGCCTGATTGATCTAGAATTTAAGAATGAATATCAATAGACCTATGTTATTGATTCAGCAATCCTGATTATTAATTAGTACATATAACTCTGCTTCAGTTCTAATATGTATGTACTTGTATAATAAATCAACTAATTTCTATCTTACATAAAAATTAGTTGATTTCTCAGCTCTCAGCTCAATCATATCAGCACGGGTGTAATATTTCAACGAAAATTTGAGAAAAATTACCAATGCAAACCACCTCTATAACAATGTTTTAGGATGTCTATAGCATAAGAATCTCGGGTTATCTCACTCTGGTCACGTCAGAATTTTAAAATTTTCGTCTTTTTCACAGGTGTCATTATGTATATATTTGAAATTTTTATTTTGTTTATTCTAAGCGGAAGAAAGATTGAATGGGTATTTATAGCATTAAGAATGGACAGAAATACAATGTATATTGTATTAAGGTGATCATTTAAGACTTGTCAGTTCACTCTTATCCTATTCTTTAAATTTATTTCAATTTTTGCTAAAATTTATACTTGTATTTCGTCTTTCATTAACATACCTTGAAAGACTACTTAAAATTAATGTTAAAATAGTGAAGAAGTGATTCTACTTCATTCGGGAGCATTTATGATATAACAGAATATCATATATGATGCTTCTGAAACATTTTTCACAAAACTATACTTGATTTCCCATGTCGGCCATTCAATTTCGGACGAAAATGAAATTGAGGATTTTACGTATATTTTACAGTTGTACGCTAGACCTTTAAATTTTAGTTGATAATATAAAAATGCACTTTTGACTGGTAAATATTTAATCTTTCAACAATATTGGATATGGTACTGTCTCCTGATTCAGAACAGGAGGATATTAATTTCTATTGTGAGCCTACATTTAATGAAATATCAATTGTCAATCGGAGTCACTCTCATCCGAGTTTTCAGAGTCAGTCAACCAGTTATGTAGTTCTATTCTTTCTTCATCGTGCTCATTTGATTCGCTTTCAAATTCAAATTCTTGTGCGTTATTAAATTCTTCATCCGTATTTTCTGATGTATTTTCTCGGTTTTCCTATTCAATATCTTACGATAAATGTCGAAATTCTTTGAAATTCTATTGTACAAATTAGTATTTTATTGCTCATCTATGGATATTCCAAATGAAATTTCTGATCTTTTTGATAATTATCATATTGATAGTTTATATCGTCTTTGTCGGTTTTGTTTCAATCGACTTTCTTCCCAAACTATCCCCAAGGAAGCCATTCGCAAACCACCTACCCAACTGGTAGTAGAAAGAGTTCTGAAATTTTATCAGATACATTTCAAGGTAGAAATTTCTGATATGACTAAGCCTAAAGTTCTTTGCTCTGGCTGTCGTACTCGTCTTGCTAATCTGGAAACTGGGAAATTAACTTTGGAAAAATTCGAGAAGGACCGTAAAAATCTCGAGATTCTACCAATTATCGAAGATCAACAATATGGTACTCGTAGAATTACAGGTTGTACATCAGATAATCGTTGCCATGTTTGCCAAATTAATGGCTCTTGCCTTAACAACTACATGGTCAAACTTAAAACTCATGGTCCTAAACCAGGCAGACCTCTAGAACAGTCACCATGTAGAACAATGTGTAGTAAATGTGGAAAATTTCTAGAAAATCACAACGATAAATTTTGTAGAAATATCCTAAAACACCCCCACAGTTCATCAGAAGCTGGAAAGCATTTTGCGGAGAGAGTAGAAGCACGAGGGTTTACAAGTAAATTAGCAGCTGGTTATATCAAAGACACATTAAAAAAAGATATTCATTCTAATCCATGCAAGCCATTAATTGGTCTCAACCATCCCTTTGATGCAAACAACAGACTGGCAATAACAACAATCAAATATGATGGTAGAAAAAGTCCAGTACTAAAGCAATTGAGCATTGAATCTGCTCGAGATATTCAAAGACTAGGACATCTTGGTCTTGGAAAACATTCATATTGGGAATTGGGCAGAATTTTACGTCGGGATGGGATTGTCTTTCCATTAAAGAGGCATGGGATGAAAAATGGTCGGTATTCGGAAGCATTTTCACTCCAATCACCCTTCAGATGATATGTAGAGAAAATACAAAGAATCCAATGCCAACGCCATTCGGATTTTGTACAGATATTGAACATCTCCTTAACATCATCACTCATAATCAATCGGATAAAGTTTCAAGATTAAAACTACAAATTGATGGAGGAAGAGAATTCCTGAAAATGTTGTTAAATATCGTATCCATGAATCCTGGTAGTATCTATTCTCCTACACCAAATAGCGTACTTTCCAACTTTGTTATTGCAATGGGTCATGGTCTAGAGAACTATCAAAATCTGAAAGAGCTATTCAGTTTTCCCTCAATTCAAAAATTGTTTTTAATCAATGCGCCTGTACAAATATCTTGTGATTTTAAGGTAGCAGCTTTAATTGTCGGGATTCAGCAAGCATCGAGCAAATATCCCTGTCCTTACTGTTTGTGGCGCAATGGTACTTCTTGCACTGGAGTATCAAACCAATCGAGGATGCGAGAAGAAATGATGAATGACCTTGCAAAGAAACATCATAATGTCATTAACGAACCACTCATTCATTGGTCAGAGTCAGTAATGGAAAAAAATTGCTCTAGCTCCACTGCATATTCTTCTCGGGCTCGTAAATAGACTATTTTCTGAATCAAAACCTAATGAAAAAGCTACAAATAAAAAAGATCGTCAGTTGTATAAACTCCACTGTATGGCGTTATGTAAATACAATGTGTTTCGTTCAGAATATTGGAATGGCACCCTAGAAGGCAATTCTTGTTCGAGACTTCTAGACCACTTAGATGATATTCCATTTCCAGCCAGCTCAGTATGCTTTATCAATGCATTAAAAACTTTGAAACAAGTCAAAGATAAATGCCTAGGGATGGTGAGAAAATCAGGTTGGCAAGATAGTATTCGAGCATTTAGAGAAGCATGGCGTGATACAGGGTTACCTTGGTCTTTGAAATCACATATCTTATCGGATCATTATGAGGAATACTTGACCCGTTTTGAAAATGACGCAAATGCTGGTGCAGCCTTAGTTCAGAGCAAAGCGGGGAAATGCTACATTCCAGACTGCAAAAGGTATGGGATCTTCGATTCAAGACTATGGCTGAAAATCCATTATTTTCTCAACGTCTTGTTGATTGTATGGTAACAAACAACTATAACTTAAATTGGGATAGGACACAAAGGTCTTTAGAAAATACGGATGAAGAGGCTAACAATACACAAGAATTTGAAAGCGAATCAAATGAGCACGATGAAGAAAGAATAGAACTACATAACTGGTTGACTGACTCTGAAAACTCGGATGAGAGTGACTCCGATTGACAATTGATATTTCATTAAATGTAGGCTCACAATAGAAATTAATATCCTCCTGTTCTGAATCAGGAGACAGTACCATATCCAATATTGTTGAAAGATTAAATATTTACCAGTCAAAAGTGCATTTTTATATTATCAACTAAAATTTAAAGGTCTAGCGTACAACTGTAAAATATACGTAAAATCCTCAATTTCATTTTCGTCCGAAATTGAATGGCCGACATGGGAAATCAAGTATAGTTTTGTGAAAAATGTTTCAGAAGCATCATATATGATATTCTGTTATATCATAAATGCTCCCGAATGAAGTAGAATCACTTCTTCACTATTTTAACATTAATTTTAAGTAGTCTTTCAAGGTATGTTAATGAAAGACGAAATACAAGTATAAATTTTAGCAAAAATTGAAATAAATTTAAAGAATAGGATAAGAGTGAACTGACAAGTCTTAAATGATCACCTTAATACAATATACATTGTATTTCTGTCCATTCTTAATGCTATAAATACCCATTCAATCTTTCTTCCGCTTAGAATAAACAAAATAAAAATTTCAAATATATACATAATGACACCTGTGAAAAAGACGAAAATTTTAAAATTCTGACGTGACCAGAGTGAGATAACCCGAGATTCTTATGCTATAGACATCCTAAAACATTGTTATAGAGGTGGTTTGCATTGGTAATTTTTCTCAAATTTTCGTTGAAATATTACACCCGTGTCAGAAAGATCCTTTGTTCAAGGAACAGAATTTTTAAGCTCTACGGTTTGGATTATGCCAAGAATATGAAAATATTATTTAAATACTGTGGAACTAAAAAATATTGGCGCTTTTTTTAAATAGGAAATATTAAAAATTTTTAATGTTCCACATTGTGGATTTCTACTGGATTTTGATGCCAAAATTTCAGTATTCTTGTGTTCTTAAATAACGCCATTGACTCCTTTAACAATTAAAAAATCGTAATTTCAATATAAAATCAGAGATACGTACTTTAAAAATAAATAGTTCCTTTTCTTAATAAAATTACTGGTTTCGCGTCATAACTACCTTAAAAAGCATTTTTTTAAAAATCGAAACCAGTCATTTTGTAACGGAAACGACGGGCGTCTTTTGAGCCGGGATCTTTTTGATAAAATGAATACCTTTGAGTTATGCTGCCACTAAGGATTCGAAGTTGGGAATTTTTTCAAAAATTTGATTAAAAGTTATTTAGCAAAGCGGGCATTTTTGATGTCTTAGTTGTTAGATTCATGGTTGGCTGTATCACACAAATATATTTCTGTATGATAAAATACTTGTAGTATGTTAAATATAACAAAATCGCACAAATAAAGCTGTTTACTGTACCCTTAATATTAAAACGCAAACTAACTACAGTATGGAATCATATACTACAGCATACGTAAATATACATGGTAATATTTATATATTTGTACATATATATATATTAACAATTCAGTTCCAATATCCGCCGAATAGCCTATACAATTCTAAATAATGGATAACTATATCAGTTCTAGACAAAAATCTTTACGAAGCTAACTATAAATGTGAAAAATTATTTGTTCAGGATATATTCTCTTATTTCTGCAAGAGCTTTGTCAAATGTATCCAAACGATCCTTTGTACTGATTAAGAGATCTCCAATATCATTAACCTTCTCACTAAGGTCATTATACGAGTCTTTAGCTTTGTCAAATTCTTGATCGATAGTCTTTTGAGTACGGCTTAACTCGGTTTTTATGTCCCATACCACCTGATCCACCTCTTGATTCGGGCTATCTGTAGACAAAATCAATTAATAACGAAAATACACCATAGTACGTGTGTACAAACAACTATCTGGTGCAGCACATCCACTCGGAAAGTGGTACAGCGAGGACATTATTCGAAATTACAATACGTATGATATGCACAAGTTATTGACATTTTTGGGTACAGCAACGTATGGCAATGTACGTGTATATATATATATATATATAATTCAGGGCCGGTAAAGCCAGTACTGAATTATAGATACATTGTCATAAGTTACTATATACAAGTTTATATTGTATACATAATCTCATATTTTAATTTAATATTGGCCTACTGTCATATCAATTAAACGTGAATCATTGTATCTAGCTAATATCCTAATACCAGCAGAACCTCTGGGTAAAAATTGGTAGATCTGTCCATGGCCGGCGCCATGTTTTATCGGCAGTGGGTGTCCTAGGAGGGATTTCTCTGAAACTGGGTGTCCATTTATGGAGGAATATATACTGTACAATTAGATAAAACAGGAGGCAGCTGGTGTCCAGACCCCCAAGATACCCCCGTGGCGCCGGCCCTGCTGTCGATTCCGGTTGTCCGGAGTCCGGACCAATAAAATTTGCTTCAGCTGGTCCTGTAATTAGGCTCTCATCAGAAATATCTAGGATACTCAGCGCTTTCAAAAATTCTCAGTGTCAACCAATGATTGTTATTTTATTGCAACTACACATCATAGCAATATTTTGTTTAGTTTACTAACTTATTTCTGGGATATTTTATCAGGTTCTAACATGGCGAATCAGTTTTTTGTAAGGTGTGGTGGTTATAGTATTCCCACACCTTCTGAATAATTTGCAAAAAGCTGATAGAGATTACTTTCAATGGTTCATATAGGGTTAAACGAATTACTATATCCCAAATAACGAATTTTAGAAACTCTAAGATAAATACGTAATTAGATTATTTTGTTTACAATTGAGCAATAAAAAAATGTCAAACTATTTTAGAAATAAGCTTTCAACAGTTCATCTATACAAGCGCGCTTCGCTTGCTTGCGCTGCGCGGCTGGCGGACACTTTGTGTCCGCCGGAGGCGCCCTTTGGGCGCCTGTGGTCACCATTGATTAATTATATGGGAGATAACATCTCTAAATACGTCTGCCCTACTGTTATAATCGATATCGCACGAAAAATTACCAAATTTAGCAATTTTAATTTTGATGAGTAATGATGACGTAATAACAAAGTGATGAGTCATCATTTTTTGATGGTAGTTGCATATGTGAGGTATATTAGTTTACAGATTCTATTAAAATTTCAGCCTTCTATCTCCTATAATGGCTGAGTTATGCTCGAATAACTGTATTGCTTAACTTTTAAAAATGTGACAATGACGTCATAATTCCATGATGAGTCGACATTTTGCTCTGAGCTCAGAACTTACTGGAGCCATAGCCAAAAGACTCCAACATGCCAAAAATCAGCTTTCTGCGCCCGGCAGTTTCTTCAATCAATTCGTTACAGATATATATATAGATAGATATAAATAAATATACATTAATCGAGTTTTAATAGTAAGGATGATAGGAGAGAGTCGCCAAAGGGTGATAAAAAATTTAAATATTTTAAAAATAACATAGATAATCCTTACTCTCTTTCAGTTGTTTCCAATAATCCATAGAGATTTCAATTGATTCTAAAGCAGTCAACTTCCTAAATCGTTTTCCAAGTGAAAAAGCTAGATTTGACTTCAATTCCAAATTAACAACGAGGGCTATTTTATAATGGAAAGAATTTTCCTTAACAATTTCTCCATAAGTCTCTGAAAGTTGAGCGATTAAGATGTTCAACATAACAACAATAATAGTAAACGCAAACAAAAGATAAATGATTACGAAAAAGAAATTAGAATTCAATAAATCATCTTCAAAATTTCCAGGTCCACCATCCAATAAAAATATAATCCCCGATAATAGAGGACGCCGAAGATCATAAGTCGGAGTCAAATCCGAATTAAACCAGAAGAGGGCTGTTCTTGAGTCGTTACAAATGGGATAAGGGAGGCCATCATTACTCTCAGCGGATGCCATCTGACTGCTAATGGGCTGCTGTCTCGCTGCCAAATGGATTCCTCCGATGAAGGCGACCAGAATAATTATAATTATTACAAAGAATCGAGGGATGTCTATCACAAATATACGAAACACACTATTCACATAGGCCCCGAGAGCTGGAAAGATTCTGGTATACTTGATTAGGGAAATGCTGAAAAATATGAAAGTCAGAGCAGCAAAAGACCACTGAACATAGGAAGTAGAAGCCCGAAGGAGAATCAATATAACAAAGGATGTGATTCCGCCCCAATCGATAAAATTATACACGCCATCAAAGTACTCAGGGAATGCGCTGAGAAAGAATTTTAGTTTCCTGTCAAGATTACTTACAAACGATTTCGTTTTATTCCAAAAAGCAAAGACCGATGTGATGATAGATGTGCCACCCACGCCCTCGCTGAGATATTTAACGGTCAGTGGCTTGTCTTCTACACTGGACACTTTGTCGTTGTAGATTTGAGTCCATTCAATAAAAAATTCAATCGCTTCGTTGAATAAGAAGAAGATTAAATAAAGAATGGAAATTACCTCACAGATACCCCTAACCCAATCGTAAGGAGTTTCATACAACCAAATTCTAGAATCGCATAGAGTTGAGGCTTGCAACAGAGCATAGCCAAGGCAAAAAAGGAAGAAAAGATAGAAGAAGAATGATACCACATACCACCATCGGTAAAAGCGCAATTTTTTGTCAACGATAATATTCATGAGGAGATGGTATTTAAGCTCTGGTTCTGTACAATCTATTAATTTATGAAGCAATGATTGTTTGAGCGGTTTGAAATCTTTATCGTCGGGGTAGACTCCATCTTCATTCGAATCAAATACAATTGTGTTTGCAGAAACTTGACCTAAAATAAGAAAAGCAGTTATCTATCTATTCATATCTTTAAAAATAAAACTTATTTTTAGTGAACGGAATATGGAAGCGGTTCTCACTGTAACGAGGAAACGCGATAGACCTCCATATATTTGTCTTGGTCCTTGAACCTCTCCCACATTTTTTCAAACACATTTAATGAGTATATTATGTAAAAAATTAACCCCCATCCTCCCGATTTTCGTCTTGCACCTTTTGCTTTTGCATTCTCAGAATGCTAGATTTTAAAGATCAAGGGCTTTTGGTGAAAATCAACATATATGTTGCCAGGGGGAATTACGGCCAATAAAACTCATTTTAGAACTGTGCACCTGTATAATACCTAGTCTAGGAAGCACACTAAAAAGTGGAACCACTCAGATACAGCCTATTAGGGAAATAATATTGTACTGAAATATCTGCCTTACCAAGAGCCTCATCCACTTTGATCAAATTATCAAAAACTGTCTTCAATGTAGGATATAACTTTAAATCATATAGTTCATGTAAACGTTTCGGATTTTCTTTAAAATAGGAACTAGCTGCGTATCTGATAAAAATCTTGAGAACATTCTCATTCTTACACTCGACAGCAATATCATAAGCAGACTTATCGGCTTTGTTTTTGTTTTTAAATAACTGAAATTCTTGTGATATGCCCTTCATTGTTCCAATTCTTTTTAAAATGTACCTGGCACTAGCACAAGAATCATATTTAGCGATATGATGTAGAAGTGTGTTCCCTTCTTCATCTTTCTTCGCAAGAGTAATTCCACGTGACATCAATAAGGGAATGAACTCAGCTCGGTCATCGATAGCAGATAACATAAGGGGAGTTTCTCCACTCTTTTTCAGTGGCTCATCTGGCTTTCCTTTGGCATTTAAAAGCATCTTGAGTATTTCTTTTCTACCGTTGGTTACAGCAATGTGCACGAGTGTCTCATTATCTAGGTTGAGAAATGTGTTAGGATCAGCACCATAACGTAGTAGTACTTTAGCCACAGAATTGTGACCCTGAGTGATACTCTGAAAAAGTGCTGTCTTCTTTGCATTATTCAACTGATTCACATCCATTCCGATATCTTTGATTAAGTACTCTACTATGTTTGCATGTCCACCGAAAGCGGCCGAATGGAGTGCCGTATTCGTCATATTTTTATGAACTAAATCAGCACCATGGTCAATCAACAACTTAGCACAGGCTAGTTGACCAAATTGCACAGCATTGTTTAGGGGGGTAAATCCTGGCACTTTTTTTCCAATAAAATTAGGATTCGCTCCACTATCAAGCAATATTTCAACTATCTTCTCGTTACCACGTTTAGAAGCTATTTTTAAAGGAGAAAATCCTTTACTATTCACGATATCTAACTCGACCTTCATACCGGTCAAACATTCTGCTAGAGTTATGAGATTATCCGCGGCAGCAAAGTGAATAAGTCTACCGATATCTTTGTCAACAACTGCTTCAACATCTGAATATTTTAAAATAATTTCAATAACAGCACGATCTGTAGCAAGGAAGATTGGAATTTTCTTTTCTTTATTTTGTTGTAGAAAAGCAGTTTTGAGTTCCTCTACAAGAGAAATTATGTAAAAAGGTGTAAATAAATTGTCATAACAATCGGTTCATAGAAATATACATTTCGACTGTCCTACTTGTAGGAAAATAAAACTTGTAGAATGTTAGAATATACTTGTATCTCAAACTTAACGCTCGCATCATAAAATATAGTCCAGAAGTAATCGACGAAAATCCAAAAAATCCGAACAATGCCAAAATATCAGTAAGGCTAGTCAAAGGCATCCTTAAAAACATATCAAAAGTCCAAAAGGGTCCAAATTTCGGAAGAAAATCTTTTGGCCCCCTAAGTCCGAATATCCGATTCTTAATACAATTCCCTTTGGAATTACTTAGAAGTTAGAATTGGTTATATCAACTAATTTTAGATATTCCCTGCTAATAAAATGTCAAGTAAAACTAGAAGAAAGATTTTTCAAATCGGGCAATCCGTTCAAATGTTATACCCAAATGATCACGCAGTACGGACAAAATTTCCTCATTTAACGGTCCATTGAAATACCATAACTTTAAAACTATAAGGGTAGAGCTTAGCTTTAGCGATTAAGAACTGCAGGAACAGCAGTTTATTATACCTTCATAATACTATATTTAGAGCTAAAACCTAGATTATGAGATAGCCCTTGATAAAAGCAGAAAATCGCCGAAATTGAGAGGATCTTTTTGAAATTTCTCAAAAATATAATTTTCAGAATCGAGTCAAAATAAACGTTTAAAGTTTAATGTACTGTTGAGTTTTATTATTGATGTTAAAGCTCATTATGATTGATTTTGGGATGAGAATACACATTTTTTGTTGAATATACGATGTCATTTTCATGAAATATTAATAGAAATAGATCGCTATACTTTATAGGGTATTTCTAAACTGTAACCTAAGTTGCTATTTGTTTATTCTATCTATGAGGTCTCCTTCTCATTTAAGGTTCATTTTTGCTGAAGTACACGTACTTCTATTTACATTTTTTAATACTAAGATGCATAAGTATATCTTAAATCATGGAGGGCCCCGGGCCTCCCCAGATATTTTCTTGGGCCTTTCCCGATACTTCTTCTTCCCTCTCCATGGAAATTTTAAGGTTCTCTGGATAATTTCTGGGTCCCTTCCCCTGGATTTTCTCTAGGACCCCTAGATTTTACATAAAATCTGGCTTAAACTCGTTTTCTTTCCATTCAAATTATTCACTTTATACGCTTCCAACTAAATTACTCTCCTTCAAGATTAGTATTTCAGCATTTGATATACTACTATACTACATGTCACGAGTTATCACAATTGAATATGATAGTATTGGTGATACGAAGCGACACAGTCTGAATATGTTCAACCTTGTGGGAGAGTAATCAAGATTAAGGGATAAGTTCGAAAATGGAGAATTCAATTCAAAAACAAAGACGCGTCTCTCTTACATACTAAAAGCCCTTGACTCGCTAAATAGATTAATATTATAACTGTTTGTAAGGAAAAATTTGGGATGTACGAATACTTTTGCCAAGGAAATGTATATTACCACCACTTATTCATTAGGATGAACAAATTAAAATCATCAATATAACTTCATTCTGAATCTAAGGTCACCATAGCCGCACCTGGATTTGTCCGCAGTGGCGGCGTTAGAGGGGGTGCAGGGGGCGCAGCTGCGCCCCCTGATTAAAGTCCTGCTCCCCCTAAAGGGGGCACAGGATTTATAGGTCCATATTTACGAAATTTGTGATTTTAGTTCTATGTTATATGAGATTAAGTGAAATTTTGTGAAAGAATCAGGAACAATATAATACTAAAGTCACATATACTAAAACAAACAGTTAAACTAAGGACAGATCATCTGGGCCAGGAGCTTCAGTTCTATGACGTTTAGTAGCTGCGGGAGGAATGTCACTCATTTGGATACTAAAGGTACTAACAAAAACGCACTAAATAATATTAATCAGAAAAAAAACATATTTTCAACATTAAAGTCGGTTTTAGATTCCAAACATACAATGTTGGTTATGGATACAATCTAAAAAATGAGACATTTTTGAGTTCCCTTCCTTTATTCTGCGACCCCTGCCAGATGATCTGCCACCCCTATGCGACCCCTGATGAAAACAACTGGCGCCGCCCCTGTTTGTCCGACTACTTTTTCTATATGTTGGCATTTGTCAGACAACTTTTTAATTTCCTTTTCAATTTAAGTAGTCGGACAAATGCTAACATCTAAAATTCGGACAAATGCTAACATACAGAGTCGGACAAATGCAGCGTCCTTTCACCATACACTTTGCAAACAAAGACGCTTGGAACATTTCAACACACACGATATAAAAGTTGTTGTTCATAGTACATTAATGTACATATTTGGTGCTTATTACAAAATGCACAGTTCTTTTGCTATGCTGCACTATTATAAAGGAATAGTAATTTCAAAAGATAAAAATGTCGGTCGACAGACCGATAGTGCAGCTCCAGGAAGTAACACGAAGGAACATGAAATGCGAATATCAGAATACATCGGGAAATACTCATTTTAGGGCATTCCTAAAATGAGTATTTCCCGATGTGAAATTTGGAATCTACATATGAAAATACCCTATAATAACCGTTGAGAGCTCGCTTTTAGCTCAAAATGATAATTTTTCAAAAGGTGTGAAAATATGTATATATACACATGCTAATAATTCGTAAATATTAACATTATTACTTTTAAAATGTGAAAATCGGATTTCACATATTAAAATATCCTAGTATAGCCGTTAAGAACTCGCTTTTAGCTTAAAATAAGATTTTTTTCGAAAGGCGTGAAAATATGTATATATCCATAGGCTAATAATTCATAAAATATTCACATTATTACTTTTAAAGTGTGAAAATCGGAATCTACATACGTATTAAAATGCATTATATTAGTCGTTGAGATTTTACTTGTCTCTTTAAACAAAGCTTTGCAGTGGTGGTGGTAAAATATGAATATATACTAATAAAAACCGGAAGTGATGAGATTTTGCGAAAAAATGTTGACGGCGCACATCTACACCATATAGAGTTCCTACATGCGAAATTTTGTAAAAATCGGACTGTTAGATTTCGCAGTAGCGCGCGTACGGACATACATACATACATACATACGGACGGACGAGATACTCCGTCCATGCCATAAGGGCATCTCCCTGCACTAAAAAGGGACTAAAATTCAATGATTGCTTTGCTGCTATTCGAGGATATAAAGTATATGTTTAAAAAAGGAATATTGAAGGCTGATAAGCAATCGGGATATATTCAGAGACCACAACATCTAACAGTTCACAGTCTAGAGTTGATTAAAATATTTGATTAAAACAACCACTTCCAAATACAGATGAACCTGGATGAATTCAGACATCTATGTATAATAATGAATTGTAGTTCAGACTTACTCCTAGCATCAGCTTTATCTTCCCGATCAGTGATGTGATAATTAGCAATTCTTTTAAAATACTCGATCAGGTTTTTCGTTGCAGCAATATGAAGTAGGCTGTTTTCACTCTTGTCTGTTATATTCAGTTTGACGCCAGCTTTCAGGAGAGGACGAATTAAATCTTTTTTATTGAAGGTAGCACATAAGTGGAGAGCCGTATTACCTAGTTAAGTAATCACAAAGTAAAATGAATAAATAGAATAAAATAATGAAAAATATTAGGACAGGCCAGGGGTCAAATACTCTAAAATCCTTACTATTAAAACTAGATTAATCTGTATGTACAAGCGAGCTTCGCTTACATGCGCTGTGCGGCTGGCGGACGCGCCCTTTGGGCGCCTAGGCTCACAATGATTAATTATAAGTTTGATAGCATCGCTAATTACGTCGGTCTTACTGTCACAATCGATATCACTCGAAAAATCACAAAATCAGAGAAATCCTTACTATTAAAACTCAATCGCGAACGGCAAGACTTAGTTCAATGAGAATAGTGGGGTTACGTTCCTAGATCATAAAAACGACGCTAGATACAGTTTGCTAAATACGATATTGATTCAATAGTTGAGCTGTAATACTGATACAAACACTGGCACAAGTGAAATGGTAGTAATACACATGAAGTGATAAATGAAAGATATAGATGTAGATACGTATAGGGTTATGGACTTTGGTAGCCCATGAAACTACTGAAGAGAGTAACGAAAACCGCGAATAGTCGAGGGAACGAGTCCCGAATAGCAAAGCAAGACTCAAAAAAATTTCTGCAAATATTCGAAACCGCGAATGGCAAACTCGCGAACGGCGAGGGCTGCCTGTATATATCTCAGTAACGAATTGATTGAAGAAACTGCCAGTCTCCAAGTTACATTTACAAAATCACTCTGTAGGTTTTACAATATTTAATTTCCATTTCACAACAAACCCGAAAAATCTAATCTAGACGGAAATAAATCAAATAATCTTTCATTCTTTATGCAGTTATGTACCAATTTGTAGAATTTTTAAAATAATTTTGAAACTTAAAATCTATCTAAATAGTGACATTCTTTGAAAAGAAATGTTGAGAATAACAGACAACATTAAAAGATATCAACTGTTTTTTGGATGAAATACAAAATTCTAAAATTACTGGTAATTACAAGTAGTAGCGAAATACTTGTAACTAGGATTATTTTTTTAATCTCCGGTAAACGAGTTGATTGAAGAACTGGCAAGTTGTTGGGACATAAAAATTTTCACTTTGATGTTAAATGATGAGTCTACGATTAAGTTCGAATATCTAATAAGTGAAATTTTCATACCTATGCCACAAAATGGAAACAAACTTCTAGTTTCGAGATAAAATATAAAAATTATTTTCTTTTTTTTGTTTGTCCGAATTGATTGAAGAATTGGCAAGTCGTAGAGATATGAAAATTGTCATGTAGGTGTCAAATGATGAACCTACAATTATGTTCTAAGATCTAAGTGAAATTTTAACACTTCTGCAAAAAAATGGAAAACAATTTTTCACACCTTTTCTATACAATCTATATGGCTTCACTCTCACAATAGAAATCATTAAACGACACGATAATAGACTGTCATTGTTATTAATGCTACAAAGCAATAACTAATGTGGATGTCTCAATATGATTATAGTGTATATCAATAAAAAGGTTATGTGCATATTTTAACACCTTTCTATACATATTTTCACACCATAAGAATTTTGAAAACTATGCTAGAGACTATCTTCCAACGGTGACATGAGGGTTTTAGGGCTGTAGATTTCGGATATTATATTTTCAGATCAATATGATAATATTTTGTTTACTTTTGTGTACAATAGTCAAATAAAGTAAACAAATCAAAAATATGCTAGAGACTAACTTCCAAAGTTAACATGGGATTTTAGGGGTGTAGATTTCGAATCTACAAGTTTATGATAAATTATTTGTTTTCTTTCGTTTACAATTGATACATAATGTAAACAAATCTTGAAAAAATAAGTTAGAGACTAACTTCCAATTGTTGACCTGGGGTTTTTAGGGGTTAGATTCCAATTATCGTATTATCGATCGATCTTATATGGATATATTTTTTGCCTACAGTGCATTCATAAAGTGAACAAATTTGAAGTGGATTGGTGAAAGTATCAATATTTATCTGCGAACACGAAGTGTTTGCTAGCCACGCTACGCAATTGCGTGAAGCGGGCTTGTATTAAAAAATGTCAGTCGAGAGAACAATTACGTGACCCATTGACCTAACATGTGACTTATTGACCCATCACGTGAAATACATAACATGTACGTATAAGCCATAGGCTCCTTTAAGTAAGGAATGTAGGCGTTCAATCTCGGGTACTGGAACTTGGACCATTATGTATTATTAATATCTCGTAATCCGCTCAAGTTAGACAGGGGGAATACATTATTGTTAAATAGGAAGTCGTATTTTTAGAGTCCATTGGTCATGTTGGCTTACCTCAACTATGTGTGGAATGTGAGTTATGTGGTTTTTCACAGATGTAAGATACATTTTGGCGATATTCTGACCTGTTTTAAGCACATTTTAAAGCGTTATTAATGATGATTTTCACGGATAATCAAGGTAGGAAATGGGTTAATTCGAAAGTTTGAACATTTTTAATGGAATGTTGCTACATTCCAGCGTTGCTTTGGAATCATATTTATACCATTTGAGCCGATATCTTGAAAACCGTTACAGTTAGACATTCAAATTTGACAGTATTTGATAGATAATAGGCTACTTTCTATTAGCTCCTAATACATTTTATAACATTAAATCTTAGGGTTTTCGAGAAACGGTGCAATTTAACAAATATGATTCATTAAATATATTACACCATATCTCGAAAAACTTAAGATTTAATGTTATAAAATGTATTAGGAGCTAATAGAAAGTAGCCTATTATCTATCAAATATAGTCAAATTTGAAAGTTTAACTGTAACGGTTTTCAAGATATAGGCTCAAATGGTATAAATATGATTCCAAAGCAACGCTGGAATGTAGCAACATTCCATTAGAAAATTTTTTCCAATTAACCCATTTCTACTTTGATTATCCCTGAAAATCATAAATTAATAACGCTTTAAAATGTGCTTAAAACAGGTTAGAATATCGCCAAAATGTATCTTAAATCTGTGAAAAACCACATAACTCACATTCCACACATAGTTGAGGTAGGCCACCATGACCAATGGACTCTAAAAATACGACTTCCTATTTAACAATAATGCATTCTCCATGCCTAACTTGAGCGGATTACGAGATATCAATAAATTACACAATGGACCCAAGTTCCAGAATCCGAGATTGAACGCCTACAGTTCTTACTTAAAGAAGTCTATGGTATAAGCCAACTCTAATAAATACTCAATCACATTAATTTGCTGGGGTTAGCTATAAACACGTTTAAATTATAAAAAAACAGGCTGTATGAAGCTTTTGAATTGTATTTCTTAGAGCTAATATATATGGTAGATATTGTTATGGTGATGGTGCCGGGGAATTTCAATTAGGTCATGTTCTCATGGGTCAATGAATCAAGAGGTCGTGACCCATGACCCACTGAGTCACTGACCCATGGTCCACTTTGGTCTACATAGCGAAATACATTAGACGTTGGAATATCGCTTTTAATATATACAAGCGGCTTCGCTTGTTTGTGCTGCGCGGCTGGCGGACGCAAAGCGTCCACCGGAGGCGCCCTTTGGGCGCCTAGGTCCACATTGATTAAGTATATGGTGGATAACATCTCTAAATACATCTGTCTTAATGTTATAATTGATATCACACGAAAAATCACAAAATTTGCCAATTTTTCAATTTTTGATGCGAAAGATGACGTCATAACAGGATTCTGAGTCATCATTATTTGATGAGAGTTGGATCATATTTGAGATGTATTAATCTACACATTCTATCAAAATTTCAGCCTTCTATCACTTAAAATGGCTGAGTTATAGTCGAGAAACTGAAAGTTATAATTACTAAAAAGGTGACAATGACGTCATAATTCCTGATGAGTCGACATTTTTTTTCTGAGGTTAGAACTTAGTGGGGCCATTGCCAAAAGACTCGCACATGCCAAAAATCAGCTTTTTGTGTCTAGCAGTTTTTAAATAAATTCGTTACAGATATATATATATATACACAAACATTAATCGAGTTTTAATAGTAAGGATTTATATTAGAATCACCTATCAACAAAGTAATATACCCCATACTATTACTGTTTATATTTTATTAATACTACTAATTAATTAAGGTTAAAATTCAGTGAAATTAATCGTTTTTGAAAACATAAATAAGCCCTGTTTTGGGTAAAGAATTTGTCAAATTTCTTATCTTCCACCTAAAACACCCAAAAGTTCCCAAGGTTTATGGGATGCCAAAATTTCCACTTAAGAGCAACAACCTGAAAAGGGATCTTTAGGAAAATTTCCAACCTACATTCATTTCTAGAAGCATAACTCAGCGAGTTTTAAATAATTGTCTCAGTTTTCACCTCAGCAGAATCGAGATATGAGGCCGTTTTTGAGAGTTATGGTAGAGTTATGGTAGTATGGTAGAATTTTACGTCGTTTTGAACACGCAATTTTTTGAAAAATTTGGAAACTTTTCACTTAATGATGGGTGATTGCAAATATTTGAGATTGGGATATTTTGAAAAAATTCCACTTCAACGCGATTAAAACAAATGGTCGTTTAGGTAAAAAATTCACCAAGGGAGTCTTTTGATGTTATTAAAATATGTTAATAATCAAACCTTTTGAAGTCTGTGAGTTCAGAAATTTTTCTGTAGATTCAGTTATCTCTCCTTTCCCTGTTTCATCTTCACATTTGTTTACCAGATCAAGTATCATCTCTACATTCTCTTTAATCCCGCCCTTTATTGCAGAATGTAATATAGAGTAATCGTCATCATTCTTTAAAGTATATGGAAATGGTTCGTAAACATCATAAAGTAGATATTTCAAACATTCAGTTGTGCCAGTCCTTGAGGTAAGATGTATCAAAGTATCTCCATTTGCATCTGGGAGTGGGGACTCCAAATCGATTATTTTCTGTTTCAAAGCCAAACTCAAAGCGTTTGAATCGTTAACACTAACCAACTGTGTCACAATATCCAATCTAAATGAAAAAAAAAATGCTTCAAGGCACTGGAAATTAATACAACCAGTCTCCATCCAGTTGATCAAATCTGAACAGTAATTGCAAGATTAAAGCGATATGTTCTGACATCAAATATGGAGAACTATACACTACACTTAGAGTTTACTTCTTGCGAGAACTATGTCTCAGTTTTGAGGCATTCCATCTCATTTCACCCATTCAAATCTCATTGTTATCAATTGCTTTTATTTTCAGTACATTAAAACGCATAAGATCACTCACGAAATTTTTGCGTCAAAAAATCCATTTGGAAGCCACAGTGTGGCACATTAAAAATTCCACTATTAACTATTCTAATAAACTTATCTCGTCAGACACAAATCTAAAGGCGCAAATATTTTTTAGTTCCACGATGTTTCATTGATATTTTTTCCTTTCTTGGCATAATCCAAACTGTAGAATTTCAAAAAAAGTTTTATCATTACCAAAGTATATGTACAGTATTACGATAAATTTAGCTCTTTATACAAATCCATTGGTCTTCAAAGGGCTAATTAGTTCTTTCATTTTATCAATGTATTCTCTGGATCCTTATATAGAGCCGATATGAACAGGGAATTTCCAATCAATAACCGGCTCTTCTATTAATTATCCCCCAGCCACTTTTGCATAAGAGATGTTGACATCTCTCTTTAGAAATCGAGACATGTATGGTACGATATTACAAGGTGACAAAAAGTTATTTTACAAGCTTGATCAGGTATAAAATTTCTTTTACTCAAACAAACTTAGTTATTATGGTGTTTAGAGAATGTAATTCGAATATTTTCAATGACGATAAAATATTTTTCGAGTGTAAGACTTAGAACTGTGTTTTGTAGGGCGACTTTTGTGAAAAAAATGTGCTCTGACTCACAGCCAAAATCGCGAGTCAGGGCCCACTAGTTTTAAAATTAACTATCCAATCTTCAAATTCTAGGGAAAATTAGCTCACACATTTCCCTCAAACACTCTAAATTTGTAGAAATATAGGAGTGCATTTTGAGAACCAGTTGGATCAGATTTTTTTTGTGATGTGAAAAAGGTGTTATTTTGTAAAATATACCTAATTTGAATTGTGAATGAATAACTTTTCCTCATTTTTGATAATGAATTCATTGGATTTGTGAAATATTTCCATGGTGAATGAAAGTTATCTGGAGCTAAATCGTCATGGAACATCGATTATGAAGACATTTTTTACAGAAGCATTGGATCCTGATTCGCGATTTTGGCTGTGAGTCAGGACACATTTTTTCTTCAATCTATGCCTAATCTAACATACTTGCCCGTCTCAGGCTTCTACTTGGGAGGTAAGTAATAGAACTACGGTAACTATGGTAGCTAACTAAATAATGATTAAATAGATCGTTAAATCACTTTCCCTTCCATCAGCTATCGTCAATCAATCGTCGTCATCCGTCAGTCATCCAACTGTTTTCAAAGCTTTTCTGACGGTTTTCTTACTCGGTCTGATCTACGAGCATTTAAATTCATTAGGTGTACTTTCGCCTGCGAGCTCGTTGGAGGCATCAGTATAGCATGTGTCTTCTCAGATGATGCCTCGGATGGGTCCAGCTCCGATCCCTGGTTTATTACGGCACGGGGCACAGTTATTAGAGGTTGCAAATGATCTGAGACGTATTTATTGCACCTATTCAAATGCAGCCACTTCACGACGCAGAGTTGCACGCGGGCCGACTTTTCTTATCGGCCCGGGGGCCGTGCGGGCCGAATATAATAGTTTACGAGCCCGTGAGACAGAAATCTTGGCAGAACTCCCCACGATGACAACCGAGACGATGTTTTTAATTGTCACGAGGTACCAATTAAGGAATATTTACGTAAATGGAACTTTGTTAGTTTCCACTTATTTGTGTTTGCAGAAACTCACTCCCATAAAAGGATTCCCTTAGTGTCTCTCCATAGTTAGTAACTTACAAAGCGGGCTAAAAATATTTATGCGGGCTTCTTGCGGACCGATTAAATTAGTTGCGGGCCGCGGTTACAAATTACGGCCCGCGTGCAACTCTGTCACGACGGTTTGCCTCCCTCTTTCTGTTGTCTGATCATGACGTTGGGCCCATTTCGTTTCAGAACAACAAACTGTCCGGTCCCTTGAAACATTGGTCTAGTCCACGTTCACTACCCAGATCTCCTGGCTTCGCAGTGGATTCACCTTTCCCGGGATCACAAACCCTCTTCATTTGTCTCGCGCCTTCCCGAGGTTTTCCTCGACCTCATTCACCACCCTTCCAATCCTGAAGCTCCCTTGTCCACTCGAGGAAGGAATAATAATGATTCACCTGTCTCCAAGTCCAAACGAAGCAACGCCAAGTGACTCGGTTCCACCCCATACATAATTCGGTAAAGAGTAAAACCGGTGCTGGTGCTCGGTATCGAATTCAAAATATTGTGCTACCTGTGTCGATTACGTGTTTAACCCCAGTAGCCGTTGCGGGGCGTTTTACAATATCTCTTACTGCCTCTCGGTCTGCAACATCACGGTTAACGTAGGCAGGCAGTAACTGGAAATGATGATTAAATATATTGTTACAGATTCAAACTTTAATTGAGAGGTCTATGCCTGTTGATGAGCGTTATACTTTACAAGGAGATGGTAATCTCCCACTGTTCATAGACCAAGACAATGAAAATTGGGATGTCAACTTTATGGAAGAACTTGGACTAGATCAGCAAGATGAAGATAATGATTCAGATGATTCGAATCTAGTGACTGGCACATAAGAACTGGTACATTGATGTTGAATAACCTCGATCCAAGCTAACTAATTTCAAGGAGGCTCTACTGGCACTTTAAGATGTATATATACGTATATACATTTCTGCAGGCCCAGAAAGGGAATATTCAAGCCATAAACAGTGTTGGCTCTACCATAGACTCAGTGGCGAATATCAAAATACAATATTCAGTGCAAATTAACTTGCATAACCATTTCTAGTCATAAACTAGTGTTCCCTTATAGTCAATTTGAATTTTGATCAGAAATGTGGAATTTCAATACTAATTATATTAAAATTCTATATATTTTCTGATTAAAAATACAGTCTCGGTTATATAAAGAATGTTAAAATATTAGTGAAACACCGTAGAACTAAAAATATCAAAGATACCTCAGTTTTCCTTCACTTTTATCATGCAATCGCCATCCAGAAGCCCCAAAATGTGGGACTTATTTGAGCAATGCCTGTGCCAGAATATACTCACTTCGTGGGACGTCTGGATGGCGACTGCATGATAAAGGTGGAGACAAACTGGGGTATCTTTTTAATATTATTTTTATACATGATGCAACCATTGATGAGTCATTATTACTTGATCATGAAAATATTTATATAGAAAAGTGTTGTGATGCCTAATAAACATTTCGCATCAAGTAACCCAGTCTCTATCTATCCATGTTTTCAAGTCAATTCATTTTAACATCAACTTGGTGTGATAATTATGAAATTTTGGGAGAAACCTTTTGGAAAGCATAATTATGCAGATTCGACATTTTAGATTTTTGATGAGTCATCATCGTCACCTGACCACATATATATATTCATTAATAGGTGTTAAGATTTCATTAAATGTTCTTCAATGGCATCAATGGCATCTATGATGTTTTAAATTTAAAGCAGTAATCAAGCCTTGTTCTACGTATTTTAGTCCGTGAGCCAGGTGGGTTGGTAGATCAAAATCAACGGACTAATGCTATTGTTGATTTTCGACAATTAAATGACCATATAATTGGGTTTCTAATTACACTCAGATAACCGAGTGGAGCCGAAAGAGAGGTCATTCGATACATGTTTTGAAAATGGTATTTTGTCACATTCTTGGATGCTATGGTGTTGCTAGGGTTACAAAGTGAGCCGAATATAACCTTGTGACCTTCAAATTGACAGAAATTTTGTTAAAAAGAAATTTTGTGGCAACGAGTGATGAATTGTCCCCTAACATATTTTACCACCGTGAATTGAGCTAGTGCTTTTTCGCACAAGACACTAAACAGTCTACAATCTAAAATAAAAACTACAGAGAATACCATCTGAAGATACAGATGTGCTTATTATTTGCTTTTCATTCGTCCGTATTTTCCTTTGTGGTGCACAGGTGTACATAAAGTGCGGCACCAATAGTGGAGAGAGATTTGTTGACGTGCGAAAGGTTGCTGCTGCTTTTGGTCGGGTTGGCCGACGACATATGTAGTGTACTTCCTGGAAAGCATTCTTTCACAGGATGTGCCACAGTTAATGCTTTTAAAAATATGGTCGTGTTCTATACAAATTACTCTCGGAAACCGGGGCGAGTTTGGATGATATTTTCTTTGCAAAATTATGTTTTTAGTTTAAAACATTCCATTTGTATATGCTTAATGTATGAAGAGTTGTTACACAGCATTTATGGGTGTGGGTGCCACGATGAATTAGAGTCAAAGTACAAATTTTTACTGTCATCGATGTAATACCAATGAGAGGGATGAGACAGACTGACTATGTAGTATGTACATAAGTGTGTACTATACAATGGCGAAACAACAGGTTCGGCGGGTATGTGAGAGCCGTGTCACTTTTTGGCGTGGTCTTACTATAGCATAATTATTAAGGATGCTAGTTTACACGGACCCAAGATTATTTCTCTTAAAATGCTTTGTTTTTGTCACGAGCTATACTAACTTGATACAGTACATCTAATCACTCGAAAACCGGGGCACTCCCTAAACTCGGGGCGCCCAGCTCTGGTCCCGAGGTTCCCCGGTTTTCGGAAGTAGACTGTATATACATTCTTCTCTGATAATCTGTATTCCGGATTTGCGAGCAAGATCATTCCTTCTTAGTTTTCTTTAACAGTTAAGGAAATCTTAGTCGGTTAGCCGATCTGCTTTATTTTCTAAATATCTACACTAATTTCATTGTTTTTCGACGGAGATTCGTGAATATTAACTTCTAGAAATTTGATAATACAATATAGTAATTTTTATTGGTCTAATCATATATGTAGTAGTATATTTCGAGACCACTGAAAATTATCAACTTTTTCAATATCAGGTTAAAGATTAGTCCAAAAATCCAGATTTCTATCAATTAATGTTGATATCGGTTAACCGGTTAACCGTCCTGGAGGAAACCAAAATAACCTAACCCCTAAAATCGGTTAACCAACCTCAGCCCTGTACCAACAAAATGTTCTTAGAAAAGCACCTTTGCATTCCCTTTGGAATTTAAAGTAAGGGAACGGTGCTCCCCCCAATGCACCCCTGTTTCCGGCCCTGTGTACAGATGCAAATACAAAGATGTACCAAAAATGAGTTTTTTAAATTAGATTGTCCAGTGTCAACTATACCAATCCCTATACTGATTGTCGAACATAATATTTATATACAATCTCGACTTCATATTTAAAAGTGCACAAAATACCATTCTAGATACGGGAAAAAGTTCGTGAACTTTTAAATCAGACCTCTAGTTTTGTGTTTTAGCTTCCTTTTCTAGGTAAACATATCCTAGAATCCTAGATTCTAGCATAAATATTAATTACGAATGCTAATATGTCATATTGCACAATTAAACCGAACCAAGTATGAATATTCATATGTGGTACTTAACAATTTTAGATAATAAATGGATTACTTTCTATGTTACATATTAAAAGCTCTAGAGCAAATATATATTATTAATTAGAATTTGTTATTTTAGATTAGGTAAGGCTACTTCTTAGCAATAGCAATTTAAACCAATTGATTACCCATGAAGATGTGTGTAGTCATTTCATTTAAATAGCGGCTGGTGCAATGGTTAAGACACTTTATTATTCTAAGCAAGCAAGTTGTTTCTCAGTGTCTACATAATACTTACATAAGTAGTTACCAAGCTAATTCTGTTCTGTGCCAAGTAAGAATACTCCTACTGGCACAACAAAATAATCTTAAATTGTGAAATATATTCCTAATTCTAAGTAGGAATATTTCTCTCTCTCTCTCATACCACCGATCAAATAATAAAACATTAAGTGAGAGTTATGAGTGTCACAAACACCCACAAATACAGAATAATAGTGTCTACATTATTATTACAATTATAATTGATTTAATGCCTAAACAGCTACAGTCTACAGAGCATATTAAGCACTGTATTTTATAATATACGTGCTGTTTGTATTTTATAATTTTATATTATAAACCATAATTGGTACATATCAAATCCGTGCACATTTCTTCACTCCCAAATCTGGTCCTAAATACTTATTATATTATTTCTTCCTTCACTCTCTCCAACTGATAGGTAGGACTCCCCTAACTCGTTCACACTCGTCATGATGATCTACCGAATCACTGCTAGAAATGAGATGGAATTATTTTCAAAAGAATAATTAACTGCTGAATATATGCGCCAGGTTTTGGAAATAGTATCAAACGTGGGTGCGGATCAGCCAGGTCTGGACTCCTAGATCATAAGCTTGGCCACAATGGTGACTAGACTGTATATTTTAATCAGAAAACCAATGTACAAGTAGAATTTTGATCAGGAATGTGGCATTTCAATACTAATTTATACAAATTCCACATTTCTGATCAAAATATACAGTCTACCTAGTGACTAGGCCTAGGGTGACCCGCATTGGGCCCACTCAAACTTGGGAGTCATGCTGGTTGAGAGCAGATAGCAGGACCGTAGCCACCGGTACAGTTGGACTTTTTATTAAGATAATAGCAATGGCCTTACCACTTTTTATGAGATTCCGTTCAGGGGTGTATTCCTAAATCTAAAAGTAAGGGAACACTCAAATGACTGTGCCTTTTTCTAAAATTTCTTGATCTGCACCCCTTGGTGTCCTGGTTTTCAAAAATGTGGGAGCGAATATGTGCGCTTATTCATCAAATTGAATTTAGAAAATAAGAGTAAAATTATCTCACAAAATATTCTTAGAAGAAATATAACAGAAGCACCTTTGCGTTCCCTTTGGAATTTAAAGTAAGGGAACGGTGTCCCCCCTAATGTATTCCTGCTTCCGGCCCTGTGTATAGATACAAATCCAAAGATGTGCCAAAATGAGCTTCATTGCATGGTCAAGTGTCAACTATACCAATCCCTAGACCAATTTTTGAACTTATTATTTATCTACAAACTCTACTATAACTTTTAAAAGTGTCGGTCGACAGGCAGAGAGTGCAGCTCCAGTAAATGACTCGAAGGAATATAAAATGTGAATATCGGAATACATCGGGAAATACTCATTTTTCAACTATGGAATATATATATAAAATACCCTATATTAGCCGTTGAGAGATCACTTTTAGCTTAAAATAAATTTTCAAAAGTATGAAAATATGTGTATATCAATACGTTAATAACTCATAAAATATTCACATTATTACTTTCAAAGTGCGACATGCCTTACTAAATGTACGGCTATATATGTCCCCGACTAGGCCTTCAAATAAGAAGGCCAGTTTTAACACAGTCAACATTTAATTAGACCGATAAATCAAAAACCGCTTCCGATAGACATTTCAAATGTATTATTACCATATACTAAGTACAAACATTATATCAGAGTATCCAATTCCGCTGTCAAAATGTCATCATGTGATTGCGAAATAGGCTCTTTTTAGAGCAAAAAATGTTGCTGTTCTAGCTCATATTAAACATTGTTATCTGCATTTCTAATGCTTGCTTTTTTGATAGAGCAGCAATAGGAAGACCTCAATCCCAAAAACCTGAAAATTTTAGTTGGAATGCCTATGCTTTCCTCAGTTGCTATGGAAACAAAAAATTGCATGTTTAACCCGCGGTTGGCTAGGAATGTTGAAAGTGAAAATGAAAGTACATTGAAAGTGAACTGAAAGTGAAAATGAAAGTGGGGTTTTCTCTATTTATACTTTTGAGACCTAGCCAGGCGAGGGTTAAGCCATAACTCAAAAGGTATAGATCGTAGACACTAGGGAATTATACTATTTAATTAATCCGTAAACTATTACTTCCTATATGAGAAGCAACATTTTTCGCTCTAAAAAGAGCCTATTACCTATATATTGATATAATGTTTGTATATGGTAATAATACATTTGAAATGTCTATCGGAAGCGGTTTTGATTTATCGGTCTAATTAAATGTTGACTGTGTTAAAACTGGCCTTCTTGTTTGAAGACCTAGTCGGGGACATATCTAGCCGTACATTTAGTAAGCCATGAGTGCGAAAATCGGATTCTACATTGTCAAATACCCTGCATTTGTAGTAGAGATCTTATTTATACCTTTAAACAATTTGCAGTAGAGGTGTTAAAATATGAATATACACTTATATAAACCGTAAGTGATGAGATTTTGCGAAAAATATTGACGCTGCACACCTACACCATAAAGTGATCCTACATGCGAAATTTGGTAAACATCAGACTGTTAGATTTCGCAGGATCGCGCATACATACGGATGAACGAGATACTCCGTCCATGCCAAAAAGGCATCTCCCTACAGGAGCTGCACTAAATACGATTTAAAAGAGTTCGTGAAAATTCAAATTATACCTCAATTTTTGTCTTTTTCTAGTAGCTTCCTTTTCTAGGCGAGCATATCCTTCTAGCATAAATATTAATTACGAATGCTAATATGTCATATTGCACAATTTGAAAGTATGAATATTCATATGTGGTGCTGACCAATAATTTTAGATAATAAATGGGGGAAACCTGAATTTGTCCTAACTCAATATTGGAATTTGTCCTAAATTCTACATCCGGAATTTGTCCTAAAACAATTCCGTAATCTGTCCTAAAGAAAATCCAAAGTTGGAATTTGTCCTAAATTAACTAAGTTTGTCCTAAAAAAGTACTGGAATTTGTCCTAAAGAGTTATAATCAAGCTTGGAATTCTTATTATAACACAACATACTATGAATTGATCAACTAAGGTTTCCTATAGTTGTTAAACGTGACAGCTCATAACATCCGTTATAAGAGCAAAGTGAAAGGAAGCATTTTCAGTTTGGAATAAAGTCAATTTTCAAGTGATTTGGGGCATAATTCAAGCTTTGTTTTTCTTTAGGACAAATTCCAGCGACCAAATAAATGGATTACTTTCTATTAAAGGTTTACAATTTGACTACATATTACGTAGACGCTCTATAGCAGCATTATTAATTACAAGTAGAATTTGTTATTTTAGATTAGGTAAGGCTACTTCTCAGCAATAGCAATTTAAACCAATTGATTACCCATGAAGATGTCTCTAGTCAATTCATTTAAATAGCGGCTGGTGCAATGGTTAAGACACTTTATTATTCTAAGCAAGTAAGCTGTTACTCAGTGTTCTACGTAATACTTACATAAGTAGTTACCAAGCTGAATTCTACACACTAGAATTACTTATTTTGGAAGATTTCAACCTTATTACTTTACTCTATAAATTTATACCCAATGCCACCAGGTGCATTTAATCACCATCATGTATTATAGTGGTTAATTAAACATAGTCGAAAATATTGTTTAATTGTTTTAGAAATGACTCCTATTCATTATCTACTATATTAGTATGGTAGATGACGAATGGTAGTCATTTCTAAAACAATTAAATTATTACATTTAACAAATTTATATAGAATTGGAAATGACCGCATGACGCAATCAATGTAGTATATATCTGTCTAGAGATATAATCTATAAATACAAGCACAATTACTTGTAGATTTACAATATCTAATATTTCAAGGTGCAACTCTAAATTGTTACTTTAACAATCAGGTGGTATCAACTAGATCTTAGATTTCATCTTAGAAAATAAATTACACTCTTGACTCTGGTTATATAAATTGTATGGATCATTTGTTTATATAATTTTCCTAAAATGGCGGGAGATGGATTTTAAAGATGTATTTCATGTTAGTTTTGACATGATAAAACTGGAGATATTTACTCCACAATAAATATTTAAATAATTGCTGTTATGTAATGTAGAGACTTCGCCCTATTTCTTTAGCAATAATATTATTATAATTTAAAACAGGCGCGCTTCGCGCACTTGATAGCGCGGCTAACGAACACTTCGTGTCCGCAGAGTCACTCTGTGGGCGCTTGGGAATATTAAAAAATTCAGACGCCCCCATACAGGCGCCGAATATCGATGACTTTGATTAATCCATTTCGAAATTTGCTTAATTTATGTATCTATTGTAAACCTAAACAAATAAAGTATCGGCCACATAGTTTCAGAACATATAATTAGGAATCTACATCCCTAAAAACCTCAGGGATTCAGCTAAAAGCTAGTATCTAGCATATTTTTTATATTTGTTTACTTTAACAGTCCCAAAAGTACCACATTGATAATTTACTAGGGCATTAGAATCGCGCGATCATTAACAGCTCGACACGATCGCGATCCTATTTTAACCCGATCATTTTTCAGATCATTTTGGAAATTTTTATGCCTTCTCTCCACCAATTTGAGTTTTCTTCCATCAATAAAAGACTATTATGTATTCTGATAGTTAAGCTTGATTAATATTTCGAATATTAGTTCCGATCAAAATTATGTTCAAGTAACAAAAACGATCGGAAAAATGATCGGAGTTTGGATCGGGATCTTCTTTGTGACGATCGATTAATGTCCTAGAATCTACATCACTAAAAAAACAGGCCAGCAGTTGAAAGCTACGTAGCATACTTTCGAAATTTGGTTACTTTATGCAGCTATTGTGAACAAAAGCAAACAATATTTATTATATTCGAAGATACAATATTCGGAATCTACACTCCTAAAAACTCTATATGTACTGCTCAAAGCTAGTAGCCTATTTTTGGAATTTGTTTACTCTATTTATCAATTGTAAACAAAAAAAAATATTTATCATAGTATATATATATATACAGTGCCCGGACAAAAGTATTCGACCACCACAGAAACCTCCATACAAATAGTATTAAAGTGGACCTGTACATAAAGGAATATGTACTCAAACTATTAGAAATACTCTATTTTTGATTTCTAATTCCTAATCTACACATTCTAATTACTCATAATTGAGATCCTCAACTCAATTACTAACTCCCTAAATTATGAATATCTACCTTTGATACTTGATGCTACTTCTCCCGAGTCACAGCCATTATATATGATGGCGACTAGTGACACAAAGTGGCAGAGGTTGATAATTTTCTACATGAGAATTAGTATTTGTATTGAAAGTTTCAAAAATTAGTAATTCGAATGTGTAGTTTACGAATCTGAAATCAAAAATAGAATATCTCTTCTGTTTGATTACAAATTCCATTATGAATATCAGATCCACTTTAATACTATTTGTATGGAGATTTTCGTGGTGGTCGAATACTTTTGTCCGGGTAGTGTAGATTCGAAAATAGGATATTCGGATCTGCAAAAAGCTATACCAACTGTTGAAAGCTAGTTTCTAACATATTTTGGGGATTTGTTTACTTTATGTATCTATTGTGAACAAATCAATAAAAATATTTAGCATATCATCTCGAAAATATGATATCGAAATCTATACCACTAAAAATAACATGTCACCCGTTGAAAGCTAGTCTCTAGCATATTTTTCAAAATTCGTAAAAAGGTGTGAGAATATGACAAAATATTTAATATCACCATACACTATAATAAAATTAACATATGGATATAAGTTATTATTTTGAAGTATTGATATATCGACGAAAGTATTGTGGTGTCGTACAATAGTTTCTAGAGTGAGAGTGATGCCAGAAATACTGTATAGAATATATGTGAAAAAAATAGTTTTTCATTTTGTTTGCAGGAAAGTGAAGATTTTGTTTAGATATTCGAATTAAATCGTAGATTCATCATTTGACACTTAAATGCCAATATTCATAGCTATACAACTTCCTAGTTCTTCAATTAGTAGTAATTCGGACAAACAAAAACCAAACAAAAATCCTAGCGTTTTAATATATACAAGCGCACTTGTAGCGCGTCTAGCCAATACTTCGTGTTTACAGAGTCGCCCTGCGCACGCCTGTGAATAGTAAAAAAGTCCATACGGGTACCAAATATTGATGACTTTCACTAATCCATTTCAAATTTGCTTATTTTATAAATATGTTATAAACAGATAAAAACTATCAATATAAGATCGAAAATACGATATTTGGAATCTACACCCTTGATAACAACAGGTCAATGGTTGGAAGATAATTTCCATTACATTTTTAAGATTTGTGGTTTATGTATCTATTGTGTACAATAGTAAACTAATAATTTATTAGACAGTTTCGAAAACACGATATTTGAAATCTACGCCAAAGCTAGTTACTAGCATATTTTTCAGATTTATTTACTACAAGCGCGCTTCGCTTGCTTGTGCTGCGCGGCTGGGAGACACTTTGTGCCCGCCGGAGGCGCCTTTCGGACGATTGGGCTCACATTGATTAATTATAAGGGAGATAACATCTCGAAATATGTTTGTCTTACTGTTAAAATCGATATCACTCGAAAAATTATAAAATTTATCAATATTAAAATTTTTGATGCATAATGATGACGTCATGACAGAACGAAGAGTCATCATTTTTTTGATGATAGTTGTATCGAAGAATATTAATATACATATTCTATTAAAATTTCAGCCTTCTATCACTTAATATGGCTGAGTTATAGTCGAAAAACTGAATTTTCTGATAATAAAAAGGTGACAATGACGAAATAATTCCATGATGAGTCGACATTTTGCTCTGAACTCAGAACTTAGTGGAGCCATAGCCAAAAGACTCCCATATGCCAAAAATCAGCTTTCTGTGCTTATCGTTTAAAAAATATCAGATAGAATTCGGGTTAAATTTAAGAGTTTTCAGACCAACCGTAACCCGTCTATAGAATGAATAATAAAGTGAAATATACATTGTAGTATACCTGCAAGCACGCTAGCTACATTCGCTGCGTGACCCACAAAAAACCTTTGTAGTAAGAAAAATTTTCATCCACTGGATTAACTGACAATGTTGTACTCGAGGTGTTGCATAATGTTTGAGTTGCCACTTAGCACTCCATATAGTTCGTGTCAAATCACTTAGAATTTTGATGCAGAATTGATAGTATTTAAATTCTTTCTGTAATTATTAGTTCCTAGAAAAGCTAACAAAACATCATGTCGGAACAAGAGGACACTCTTGTTAACATCACCTCACCAGGAGCGAGCTTTGATACAGTAAATACCGTTACGCTCTCAACTCATTCTCAAGAGTCGCTTTGTTACGGAGATAGCATTTATTTGGTTGTAACTGAAACTGAAAACACTCAGTCTATTAATGCCGTTTCTTCATTCATCAGCAGTCCTCTCCATCAAATAGTAACTCTTGATAAATTTTCATATGATGAAAATCCTAACCCAGCGCCCGATATGCATATGGCCGCATTTCGTGTCTTAGGTCCCAACAAAAGTTCTGAGCAGGAAGAGTTGTCCAAGTTCAATATGAGGGGAAAGTTGACTAAAGAGAAAGAAAGCGAACTTTTTCGGTTGAGAAAGGAAGTAGAGAACGAAAAAAAGGAAAACGCCTCTGAACAGCAGAGTTTATTAGGGAAAGAGATTGCATATGGTAACATTTGCCAACTCCAGCATCATTACACTGATAAATTCATAGGGGTGAGTGATAGCCAAACCGCAGTAGTTGATAGAGCTAGTCTCAAAGTTATGTTATTTGAAACGAATGGAAAAAATGTCCAATTCAAAATCATTCCCAAATACAGAATTAATAATCTTGGGGACAAGATTCGTTTTGAGGACCAAATTGTACTCGAAAATGTGAAAACCCATCAATACTTGCAAATTAGTAAAACTCCATTGAAAGATACTTTTTACGGTATTCAGCCTAATAGCTACGAAATTAATGCCTCAGCTGTTGACTCTCCATTCTCCATCTATTCGCATAGCAAGTTTCGGCGTCAGGAGGAGGACGAAAATCTGGCATTGAAAAACATTCGCGGTGGTTCAGTCATCCGCCTACATCATTTGCAGCAGCAGTGTTATGTGGCGGCTTCTGGTTCTTGTGTATTTGAAGACGAAGATTGGAAAACCGAAGTGGTTACTGATGATGTGCATCTTCGCAAAGACAGACTAAATCTGGAGAACTTAAACCTGCTTCAACTTCTGCAATTACCTATTGGGAAATTGAACTAACCAGCTCTCCTCTATCCGGTGATGAAATAAAGCGTCAAGACTCATTTCGACTGAAGCATTTGCTAACCCAGAGGTATTTATCTGTAATTGAAGATTATTCCAAATTTATTGTCAAGCTAGTAAAACTTGAAGATGATGAAACACGTTTGAATACAAGTTTCACTTTCTACCCTTCTTCAATCAATGAGGGATCAGAAAATATTGTTTTCGCATCGCATGCTCGAATTTTTCATTCAAAAACCAAAACTTGGTTAAAAGCGGAGGATTGTCATGGTAGAACATTCCCTATTGAAACAAATCAATCAACATTTAGATGGGATAATGCAGCTTGCTACCAAATACTAGCAGAGCACTCCAACGAATTTCGTGATGCATTCACCCTAGAAGAGGTTGATCCTAAACTTTTGTCCTATTTCCATTATGTAATGGGATACTTACCGATCATCAAAAATTATCTCAAAACCTACGATATTGAAATCAAGCCATCGGCTGAAATAGTGACATCCCTGGAATCTCTGGCTAATTGGATACTCGAAACTCCTGGCAATAAAGATAAAGCGAAAGAAAGAAAGAAACGGCAAAAACTTCTCCGTAACCTTGGAGTTATAAAATTACTGATGGAAATCCAAAATAGGTTTAAGGACATTCCTCCTAATCTTAGAAACGGACCAAATTATGAGATTCGTAAAGCTGCAACCAAAAAGGTGTACACAGTTATAGAGGCTTATCTTAAGGGTCAAAGTAGAAAAAATGAAAACTACACCTACGATTTCATCCCAATTTTTGAATCTCATTTCGATTTAGAAATCAACGCAGAATCAACTTTGATAGAACTAGTTCGGGATAACAAAGTCATTATAGAACAGTTCAGTCTTGACTTTGAAGAAAAGACGAAAAAATTATTCTATAAATTGGCAGAGACACATAACAGACAGATATTCAACTATTTCAACGTCATGTGTGTGGCTAATAAGAATCCGATACAGAAGAACCAAGAAGTACTTGCTAATCATTTATTAGATCAACAGATTCAAAGCTTAATATTTCGTATGGAACTCCATTCTGACAACAAAGTCTATGCAATTTCCCCGCTGAACCCAGCAGGATACAAACTTCTTTCGGAGTACAATTTGGAAAATGATCGCAAATACTTGCTGGCACAGCTTGACTTTTTTGCCAAACTTTGCCATGGGAGTAATGACAACGCTATCGAAATCCTAAAAACTCAATTTTCATTCGATGTGCTATTTAATGGTTTAAAAGATGAAGATATACATCCACAGATTAGAACTAAAATCGCTCTACTCATAAATACTATGTTACTCATAAATACTATGTTTATCGATGTTGGTGCTAATCGTGCTGTACTTGAAAACTTCAATCTAACTTTCAAATATGAAGATTGCATAGAGAATCCCAAAGACAATGCTGACATGAATGACACTGCAATTAGTGGGGTTACGAATGAATATTTCCCCCAAATGAAAATCTGGTTCCTTGAATTTTTTAATGGATTATCCATATATGGAAGTGAGGATTTTAAAGAAACTAACAACCTCATAACAGTCGTATTGGAGATGATCCTATTATTCACCAAGTTTGGTTATTATACTAATCAGGACGATGCAGATGAACTATTGAAACTGCTAATCAATATCTTAAATGGAAAAAAGGATATGCACTCACCAAAGGGAAAAAAATCGGAATATTCACAACCTCATTCTCATTTTGAAGAAGAAGGGAGGTATGAAAACACTCCAAGAAATGAACCGATATTCGAAATTAAGATTAAGACTTTACACATCTTTGAGTTATTTATGAACTATAGATTTCTCAAAAGATTGCAGCGTCTAATATTTTTGTACCGTGTCGTTAAAAAAGAGACGAGGATAGAAGCTCGAAAAAATATCCTTGATCAGGTTACAAATACGGAAGACACGCTTAATCACTATTTAGATAAGCTGCACAACTCAAAATTTAATATCCATGAATATCCGAATCTGGCAAGCAAAGCAGTGAACCACTTGTCAAGTAGAATTTTAGATTATGCAACATACAAATTTGAAGATTATCAAGGAGAAGATAAATTTGAAACTATCCTTTTGGACCTAACTCAATACGATAACCTTGATGTCGTGACAGCATCACTTCGCCTATTGAACAATCAGTACATGGTAGAAAACAATTTATTCGAGAAGGCAATCCAAACGCAAGTTCTTGTTAATGAAAATTCTCTCATTTTTTTCAATCAGACAAGCGGACAACTTCCTCAGTTTCGTCGGCTCCTAAAATCCACTTTAACAGATAGCGATGTGTGTAATGAGCTCAATGACATTCTAGAGTGTTTCGTTCAGGCTTGTACGCTTTCCAATCAAAATACTGAACCACACCCCCAGAACCAAAAAATTCTCTACAATTTGGGCATTTTAGCAGATGTCCTAAACCTCATAGAGAGAATACTAGAAGCTAGAGATGCGCTGGCATCTTCTCTAACTGATACTTTCGCTTACTCTGGCCCTACTGAACTTGCAAAAGTCTCATGCAGACTCTTACAGAGAATGGCACTGGACAATATTATCGTTCAGCAACGACTCTACAACCGACTTGAAATACTAGCCGAAAAATCTTTATTTGACGCAGCTCCAAAGGAATTAGCTGATTTACTGACAGAAATGTTTACAGGCGCTCAAGATATTGTGATGAATGTGAAAATTGATGACATCAAATTGATTTGTTCTCTGATGGAGCAAAGGGAAACTCTCCAAGTTCAATATATCCCTTCGATTCTGGGAATACTCAAGGCAATCACTAAAGTTGAAGAAATCGATTTACCACTCCATTTCAACCAGGTTCATGTTATGAAAAAATTTATGTCCATCAAGCCTGAAAGAATTAATGAGTTTCTAGGAACCGAAGTAAGGAAGGATGAGATAAGAGCAAATTTACTGAAATGCGAAGACTCCGATGACAATGGAATTGAGTTGATGCTGGCTACTTTCGATTTGATGGCTTCACTTTGTGAAGGAGAGAACCTTCATCACGAGTCAATTTGTCAATCCATGATCACGGTTGATGAACTTTTGGATATCTTAAATCAGAGGGAATTGACTTTCGACCGGAAATTCCAATTTGCCTCGTTCTTTAACTGGGTGTACCTGAATACACATAAGGTTTCATATGGATTTGATACTACCATAGACGACAATCCAAAATTTTGGGAATTTCTGGAAAATACAAGTGAACTTTTGACTTCAATCTAAAATATCTAGAGGTATATTCTCACGATAATTCAAATGAACTAAAGAAAACGATCCGTCAACAATCTAGCGTATCGTATGAAATACCTAAACATCGTTCAAAATCTTCGATGGCATTAATTGATTTCTCTGACCCTGCATTAATTAACTACTTCATGAAAGGAATTTTGCCTATCATCTTGGTATTCTACCGACGCTATTTTTCAACCAGTCCAAAGGAAAGTGCATCCCTGAAAGAATATGATCCCTTATCAGTATCGTTTGAGATATGCAAAAAGTTAATCGAACTGTCCATTATCCTGCAACCTCTCATTGAAAAACAACATCAAGCAAAACTCCTGTACGATGCAGTCCTCTCCATTCTAACCCATCCTGAGATAAAATCACGCCTCCCACAAATTGATCAACATTTCGATAAAGAGAAACTAAGAAAATTCTCTATGCTTGTAGACGAAGAGGATAATTTTGTATCCCAGTCAGCAAGAAGCTACCAAGTAGAATATCATGATGAGATTGAACTAAATAAACGATTCAACAATTACGTGAAACATCTGAGAAGAGCTTATTGGGGCAAAAACACTGTGGAAGTTCAAATAGGCGGGATAGGAGGGGATAATACGAAATATTCAGAATTTTTAGATGAATTATGCGATGATTCTCTGCCTGATTCTATGCCATTGGGAAAATCCTTTCAGAAACACTTAGCATTGTTTTTTACGCATACGAAAGACGGCTGTGAAGCGAAAGTAAAGTTTGCTAGGAGTATCGTGCGACAAATTGATTATTCCTACCAAAAATTTAACGCGCTACCCGAACGGGAGAAATTAAAACAAGAAAGATTGGACATAAAATCATTACAACTATTACGAGGAGCTATACACAACGAAATTATGTACATTGATCATTTGAAGAATCAAAATCCTATTCAATTTCGTACTGAGTTTGAAAAGGTGAAAGAAATCCAGGAAGAAATTCAAAATCTAGACGATACATGCCTGAAAGCATTAACTCTGATAGATCATCCTTGCAAAAGTGTGGCTGCTCAAAGCTTAGCTTTACTCACTGACATGCTCTATGGGGGGAATGAGTACATACAGTCAAAGTTTAAATCTTTGGCTACAATTTCAGATGAAAAATACTTCAATCAAATGTCTGATGTTTTATTGCATGGGAGTAACACTATTCGCGAAAGTCGGTTCCTTATAGAAGAGTTAAAAAAGATAGATTTGTCTTCTAGTCAAATGAGAAAAAGCTTCGAACATATTTGCAAAGATCTAAACATCCGTAATCCTAGACCGCCAACCCAGTTCATAAGCGAAGAAATAGAATCTAGAGAAAGGTCTCTAATAATATCAGGGAAGAGTGGAATTGAGTTAGAACCCCTATATACACATGCAAGACATGGACAGGATGCTACATCCCGCATTCCTGACCATGAGACCACCAAGGAGCCAGAAGGATTCCTAGTCCACAAAACACGATTTCGAATAATAAAGGAGGAGGAGGATAAAATCAAAGACCTTCAACAAGAAAGTACGCGTATTTCACGATTAAAAGGCGCTTCTTTTAAGAATACTCTACACGATATCCAGGTTTGTTTCAAACTGATGGGTCTTATGTGCGATGGCCAGCAGAAATTTCTTCAAGACTACTTCCGTGAACAGTCTGACAACCCCGAGTCTATCAACATGGTAGCAAAAACAGTTGAGTTCTTAACAGTACTTTACAAAGATATAAATAAGGATAGTATCGTTCTTATAATAGAAGTGTTTAAGGTCCTAACTGAGTTTATGGGCGGAAATTATAAGAACCAGAGAAGTGCCTTTAGATCAAAAATTATAGATGTGATAAACCGAATTTTCCAGACTACCATTTTCAAATTTTGTTCTTTCGAAGAGATGACAAAATTATACGATTCAATCATCCGCATGCTACAAGTAATATCCGAAGAGACAAGTTTGTCCACCAAGGATCTCGTCAGAGATATCATCAATCTTCTAGATGTCGATAGTGTCCATCAAATAATCGGTTTACTCAATGACATTAGATCACACCCCAAAATGAGCAAAAAGATTAGTACTAAATTGGACGAGAGAGTTATCACTAAGGCCGAAGATGTTATGTTTCGTTATTACCTCTTTCTTGTACATTTAAATGATTTTGGCGGTGAAGAGTCGAAGGAAGGTTGCAGGATAATTCCACAGGAACAAGACAATCAAGAATCCGTAATGGAAGCATGGAATTACTGCGAAACAAATTCTAAATCCATTGAAATAACATACATTACAGAAGATAATGTTCACATCTTGAATAAGGTACATTTCAAGAGTCTGAAATCTAGAATGATAACAGAAGAAGTCTGCGAAAATGTGAAGGAAGGTGTGAACCGTGATTCAGCTGAAGATAAACTAAGGGACTTCCTTGATTGGTTTAAAGCAGTCAAAGTTGATCAAAAATACCAAAACAACTTGAAAAACAACCCCGTGATGTTCTACTATCTTAAGGGTCAAAATTGGAGGAAACACATATTTTTGTTGTGGAGCTTCATCATTAACCTATTCATGCTCTCAACCTGGGTCACACCTTGCAGCCGAGTAGAAGCCATGACTGTAAACGACGCCACGATTTTTTACGACTGTGTCATGAATCCTTCCAATTCCAACGTAATCCCACCAATTCTACCAGTGGTTCCATTCTGGTATTTCTATGCATTCTTCCCGCTAGGAATCATTCATCTCTTAATGGCACTAGATCTTTTGATCCTTTTCTACATCGTAAATAAAGCCAACTTCGTCGTTCCAAAGATATTTCTTAAATATTTTCATATTTTGGAAAACATTAAGAACATGAACATTAAGTGGGAATTCAAATGGATAAGAAAACTTACAGAAGGAGAGGAAAAAGCAAAAAAAGGAAAGAAAAAAGGAGAAACGGAACATCTTAAAATCAACATAATCGGACCTCATGTTTTATTCATTTGGATGATTTTCCTTTCCTCCATATTTTCGCTCCCTTTACGTGGGTATTTGTATCCGATATCGCTACTCTACATCATAGAGAGAAGTGAAGTCCTCAGGCGGGTATTGCTTGCCGTCACTAAAAATGGCAAATCCCTAATCTACGTTGCAATTTTCGGGATGATCATCATTTACATATTTTCAGTTATCGCATTTGCATTATTCTACCAACAAGCCCAGTCTACTGTAAACCCTGAAAGCGAGGCGTATATCTTTTGTCACTCTCTTTACGAATGCGTCGTCAGCATTGCGCGGTGGGGTCTCTTGGATACGATTGGTCTCTTTCTTCCACAAGGCTCAATGGAATTCTCACAAGAAGTAATCCGTATTATTTATGACGTTGCCTTTTTCATCATCATCACGACAATTGGGTTGAATATTGTGTTCGGCATTATCGTAGATACGTTCGCTGAACTGAGGGACGAAAAATTTGCAAGAGAAGAAGATATGAAAAACGTCTGCTTCATTTGCGGAATTGAAAATTATAAATTCGATCTTAAGGGTAATGGATTCAAAACGCACGTTAGAAAAGAACACAACATGTGGGATTATTACAGTTTCTTCCTCTACTTGGACACCGTAGACCAAAGTGACCACAGCGCTACAGAGAGTTTTGTATTCAAGAATTTAAAGGACGACGAAACCGTGTTTTTCCCACACAACGAAGCTCGTTGTCTCAGGCCGGAAGACGATGTGAGCGTTGCTGACACGCTAGAAGAACAGTCCAAACTCCTCAGCCAAATTTTGGCGAAAATCCTCAAACTTGAAAACAATAGGGCTAGTTAGGTTAGGTTAGTTTGGTTAGGTCTTAGAACCATCCATCTTAGTTATTGCTCTTTGATTCATTTTTTGGCCCTCTATCTTTTTGTAGTTGTGCATATACTTGTACTTACTCTCCCCTCTCTACTACTGTTTATATACTAGTGCATGACAACCAAATTTGTGCATTATTCTTTTGGTTGTTAGTTAGGTGTGTGGTTTTTCTTTCATTAAAATATCTTCTTTTACACAATTTATTTATTCGGTCCACCTTTTCGTGGTATTAACCCTTGAAAGCATTTGGGATTTTTCTATTTATAGTAGTAACCCCAAACTTATATGGCTTCCCCATTGAAAATTGCTTAAACCGGAAATGACGCAACACATTCCTGTGGCAAGCGTGGGTTAAGAAGGAAATATCATTTATTGTAAAGTGTAATATAATCAATTTTATAGTGCGCATTTTCAGTAGAAAATCTTCTAAATCCATAATATAGAAAAAAATAGTTAATAAAAAGCAAAATTTTATCCATTTTTTCTCGCAGGCTATAGACATTTTTAAATAAACCAGCTAATACGGGCATTTGTTATGCTGAACTAAGGCCTTCAAGCCGCATTTTCACTGTCTACATAAAATATGTATTCATGTTTAATAATTGATTAGAAATATCCTACAATAACTAATTCGAATGCGAAGATTTCGAATTAGAAAGCTCCTAAATGAATATTTCCAGATGTATTAGAATATTAACATTTCGTGTCCTAATACAAAATATTTTCGGTTAATAGGATTCTCCGCTTAATCGGGGCAAAATGTCCTCTGACCGATGTGACCCTATTAAGCGGAGTCGACTGTATTAAAAAGTTCATTGCGCATGCGCAATCGTCACACTGTACATGATCAATTGACACATTGCGATGATCAATTGCACATTGCGCACGATTGGTTGGACTAAGCCCATTGCGGATGACTAATTGACCCATTGCACATGATCTATCATCACTTTGCACATAATATGCAAAAATCACTTAAAATATTTCTATATATGCAAAACTATTCCAAAAATTAATGTCGCTAAAACCTCCACATTGCATTGAATTTTTAGCGCAATAAAAGCCTCATTTCGGCTCATTTTTTAATCCAATCTCCTCCAACTAAACGCACCTAAAAGCCTCCATTCTTCACCATTGGGATTGTATTTCTCCTAATGTGGCGATTGATCATGCGCAATGTACCAATTGATCATTCGCAATGTGACGATTGCGCATGCGCAATGGACTTCTTAATATATGTGCTTTATTATTGACCCTGGACATACTATTTCATGCTCAAGGCCCATATAGAGTATCTTATCATCTCAAAATGTGGGGGGGATGATTTTATTTAACACCCCATCCCCCACTCTAAACAATGGGGGTATTTATGCTTATGCTTGAGAAGTGTAATTAATTACGTAGTAAAACTGTTAGATCTCTGTGCATTGGCAGCCACTTTGACCGCTCCCCAGAAGAAATTCCTAGCGACGCCACTTGGTATACCTTGCCAACAATCAACATTAGCATTCTCGTCCCTCGAGGTAGTACCTTTTTGTCAAAATTTAAGCTCTGGCTCATGGACTATTTGTTAAACATTTGAAAATACTAAAAAATGTAAATCAATAGAATACACAAAAACTTACAAATCTTCTTCCAATTCTTCTGCAGCTAGGTCAGTAAATATCTAGATAGAAAATAATATTTATTTTTACACTCAAACCACAATTACTTAGATACGGATATAGAAATTTCTAATATTATACCGTAAACTGGGGCGACTTTGGCCCTAAGAGGTTGCTTTGTCCCACAATAGCAATTTTAATAAAATATACTCAAACTTAGAAATATTGCGGTTTACAAATCTTTGGATATATTGAGAGTTTCATTCAACATATTATCAATGTGATTACATTGATTCATAATTCGGAAGTATATTAATTAATCATGTTTTATTCATTTGAGTATTTAGAGATATATGTCAACGAAGGTATCATATTTAGAAATTCCTTGGAATTTTCGAGTAAATACATCAATATGCACATAGTTCAAAAGTTTTCCAGTGGATTCCATTATAAAGTAAGAACTTTTTTAAACCAATCAATAAGGGCATACTGTAAGATTTGTCATTTATACATTATATTGAGAAACCTTGTTTTTGGGGAAAATTTGGGGTGGGTTTGGCCCACTTTGTAATGTATTATCAGTATAATGGTTTATACCTTATTAACCACAATTAGCAATGCCTAGAGAATATACACTCCAGGAAGTAGAACATATCGAGACTACTCGACAGAAAAATTAGAGTCAGCTTTAAAAATCATTCGAACAAAAAGGATGACTCAGCGCAATGCAGCTAAGTATTTTAAGATCCCAAGAAGCACATTAAAATATAAGTTAAAATATAAGGGGAACACCAGTTTCCTTTTGGTGGAAACAAAGTTTCGATAGATGAAGCCGAAAATGCAATTGTACAACATTGCATTGTAATGAGCGATTATGGATTTCCTCTTGATACGTATTGTCATGGGAAGATTACTTAGTTTATTAGTTAACCTCAAGTAGAACAGCTTACTTGAGTTAGATACTCAAACACTAGGGCCTATTTAGTAGTCATTGGCTAATTGTTACTTCTCGATAATATACCTTGCTGTGATTATATACAGTACCCAGACAAAAGTATTTGCACACTTCATTATCTCACGTTGATTTAAAACTAAAATGGGTCTATTTATGAAGATTAAAACTCCGAAACGGTAAGTGATACAACTAATCGGGTTTCAGATTCGAAATCTTCGCATTCGAAATAGTTATTGTAGGATATTTCTAATAAATTGCTCAACCCAATGAGTAAAATTATCAACTTGTGACACAAGAGGTAGTACATCACCATAATGTATAGTGATAAAAAGGGACATATGTGGCACAAGGTGGCAGTGATTGATAATTTGAAAAAATTGGGAATTAATAATTGATTAGAAATATCCTACAATAACTAATTCGAATGCGAAGATTTCGAATTTGAAACCCGATTAGTTGTATCACTTACCGTTTCGGAGTTTTAATCTTCATGAATAGACCCATTTTAGTATTAAATGCACGTGAGATAATGAAGTGTGCAAATACTTTTGTCTGGGTACTGTATATAGCACTGCATACCTTGTTACATAAGTAACAATTACCTCAACTATCATGGCTACCCCCAATTCGAGTATGGCTGTCCCACATCTCATACCTGGAGAACGAGTGGAGAATTGGGAACTGCTATTTCGCGCTGCTACAGGCCCTCTGGTGGCCCAAGGAGAAAACGGTTTGAAATTGGCAATTGGAATGCTTCCCGCTTACATATGCCGCAGTGTAGATAGAGGAGGGAGAAGTTGTAAGGGTGGTTGTTCAGGCGAGCACCACTCTCGACGAAGCATTCAAGACTGAGGGAGCGGCTGGACCTCCCGACTGATGAATACACTTCTATCCTTTGTGTCTGCGATATGAAGTGGAGGCCCGGAGAAACCATTGGGGATTATTAGAGGCGGCTCCGCCGTTACACGTGCTGTAGTTTCTCAACTGTGTGACTCACAAGACGTGGATAGCAATGCACGCTTTGACGTCAACCCAGGATTGAACGAAACTGAAAGAAGGGCGTTGACAGAACTTCTGACGGAATTTGATGGAGTTTTCGCCCTTAATCCCAAGAAGCCAGCTGCCAGCTACAACGCACCTTGGAGAACATGCCATCGATACTGGTGGGGCCTTGCCAGTGAAACAGAGGTTGAGGCGCGTGTCTCCTGGGACAGAAGCAGAGATTAACAGGCAGATAGAGCAGATGCTACGGAATGGTATCTGTCGGCCCTCCAACTCACCATGGAGCAGTCCAGTGGTAATGGTCAAGAAAAAGGATGGTAGCTTGCGGTTTGCCATCGACTATCGGAAGCTAAATGAACATACAAGAAAGGACGCTTACGCCATGCCAGACCCACAATCACTTTTCGATGCGTTAGAGGGGAGTAAGATTTTCTCTTTCCTAGATTCCGCATCGGCGTATTGGTGTGTAAAGCTAAAAAAGGAAGATGTAGAGAAAACCGCATTTACCGTTCCTCGTGGCCACTACGAGATGTTAGTGATGCCCTTCGGCCTGTGTAACAGCCAGAGTACATTCCAGCGTATCCTAGACGTCGCTCTCAACGGAGCCAAGAATACAGAGTCATATGTGGACGACTGCATAACTCATTCGTTGGATTTTCAGAGTCATCTGATCGACTTGAGAAGGGCGCTCGAATCCTTTAAAGTAGCTAACATCCAGCTCAGGCGCGACAAATGTCGTTTTGGGTATGGTAGCGGTGTTTTCCTTGGACACGAGATTTCTGAAGACGGCCGTAGGCCAGTGGGCGAGATGGTGGAGCGCATCGTTAGCTTCCCTACTCCAACAAGAATAAAGGAGCTGCAGAGGTTTATGGGGATGATAAATTATTATAGGCAGCATATCCCGGATCTATCAACTATCGCCGAACCACTACACATGCTAATGAGGAAGTCTTCTAGCTGGAATTGGGATGTCAAGTGTCAAGAGGCATTCCATCGCTATGCCGGAGGCTTGCCCACCAACCGGTGGTGTTAGCCCATCCCAAATGGGACTCACCCTTTTTCGTTGAGGCTGATGCTAGTTCAATGGGGGTGGCAGCAGTATTGTCAGAAAGATCCGCGTACAGGTATATTGCGTCCGATTAGTTATTTTTCCACGACATTGAATGGGAGTCAGCGGAGGTATTCTGCCGGTCAAACAGAAGCTTGGGCTTTGGTCAGCGCTACGCGGAAGTGGTACGACTATTTGAGAGCGGCCACCCATGTCTACCTGATCACGGACCATATCCCTCTCCTGTGGATGAAGAAGCAAAAAGACCCCCGCAATACCTTCGCTAGATGGATAATGGAACTAGAGGACCTAGATTACGAGGTTGTATATCGGAAAGGGAGTGACAATACTGTAGCGGATACACTGAGCAGAGGTACCAACTTTTACGATGAAAAGGTTAACTGCGAGAATACGTTCGAAGATCGGGTCTACGTTCTTTCAGGTGACCCGGAGTGGATTAATGAATTAAGGTCAGCGCAAGAGAATGATGAAGCTATCAAGCGCGCTAAGGAGCAGTTTAAACAAGGTGGAATATGCTCAGGGAAGTTCAAATCTTATCGAGACATGAATATAACAGACGATATGTTGTGTCGAGGAAGACAAGTCGCGGTTCCGAATGCTCTAAAAGGAAAGGTGATTAGCATGGTGCACGGCCACCCTACCATGGAGTGATGAGCGTTACAGGTACTTCCTCCTAGTTGTCGATATGTTCACTCGGCATATTGAACTAGTTGCACTACATGATCAGACGTCTGAGAGCATTGAGAGTGTAGTTACATCGGGATATACATAGGCATGGTGTTCCAAGAATCTTGGTGTCCGACCAGGGACGAAACGTCGACGGAGAGGTAATCCTCAAACTATGTGCAAAGTTAGGGATTGACAAAAGACACTCTTCGCCATATCATCCCGAAGGGGATGGCTTAGCAGAGCGCTCTATTGGTACAGTTAAGCAGGTTATGGGGTGCCTGCTGTTAGAACGGGACATCCCTAAAACAGAATGGCCGCGTCTGCTCAGCGAAGTTAGTTTCACGTGTAACACATTGGTGAACGCCTCTACCGGACTATGTCCTCAGGAATTGATGTACGGGAACAGATTGAGGGGCCCGATCGACGCAATGCTCGAGAACAACGATGCGATGGGAAACCTAGACGAACATGATACTGTGTCTGAGCTAAAGAGAATACAAGCAGAGTTGCGAGAGGTGGCCCTAAATAATTCGAAAGAGGCTAAAGAGAGAATAAAGTCTGCGTATGACAAAGGGAAGGACAGCAGCATTACTGAGGGAGATCGAGTATATTTAAGCAATGAATCCAAGCACGACTCATTGGATCCATGGTACATCGGTCCGTACACGGTGCGCGATGGGAGAAAGGGGGCCAATGTATTGTTGAGAGATCCCGTAAGCAAAAAGGTGAAGTGGGTACATCTGAATCGATGCAAAAAATCAGCGGCAAATACATTTCCGATGCCGATAGGATTGACACTTCCGGATGAATTAGGCAATGAATTTCACGAGGAAAGCCCCGAAGGTGTAACACCGGCAGAAGGAGAGGACAACGAACCTTACGAGGAATTCCCCCAAGACAAATCGAATAGAATGGAGGTAGATTTGGAATTAGGTGATCGGGGAACGAGAAGATCGTCGCGGGTAACCAGGCAGATGGAATTCTTTGGCAACCCCGTTTCATGGAACAGTATAAAGACCCCCCATGGCGCTCGCGATGAAGATCCTAAATGAGGGGGAGGTGATGTCATGGGAAGATTACTTAGTTTATTAGTTAACCTCAAGTAGAACAGCTTACTTGAGTTAGATACTCAAACACTAGGGCCTATTTAGTAGTCATTGGCTAATTGTTACTTCTCGATAATATACCTTGCTGTGATTATACAAGTATATATAGCACTGCATACCTTGTTACAGTATGATTTGAAGTGTATTGTTAAAATCCTATTTAGATAAAACTGGATGCACAGAACCAAGATTCAAACAAAACATGCCATGAGTTGAATGGACTTAAAACTGAATAAAAACATCGCTCTCAGATTTTCTTCAAATATCAGTAAAACAAAAGCTTCTATTCCTCATGAAACAATAAATGAATTCTTTAATCACATTTCAAAGGAACTAGATTCTATACCACCATCGAATATCTGGAACTACGATGAGACGAATTTAACTGACGACCCTGGTGCAAAGAAAGTATTATGCAAAAGATGATGCAAATATCCACAACAGATACTTGATACATCTAAAGCATCGACGAGTATAATGTACTGTGGAAACGCTATGGGAGAATTATTGCCCCCTTATGTGGTTTACAAGCAGAACACTTATGGAGCACATGGCGGAGGGTGGTCCATCTGGCACAAGATATAATAGAAGCAAGTCTGGATGGTTTGATGGTGTTATCTTTGACGATTGGTTTTCCAATTGGCTTTACCAAAGCTCAAACGTAAAGGAAGGACCACCTCACGCGTCCAAGCCGGTGACTATGTAATGCTTAAAAGAAACATATTGCAGGACTCGTTGGCTCCACGCTGTGACGGCCCTTATACCGTAATCAAGCGAAAAGGTCCAAACGTTAAGCTTCGCTTAGCCACACGTGACAATGGATCCACCTAAACCATTGCAAAGAATATGTCGGTGACCAACCTGCTGTGGTTCATATAAGACGAAGATCAGGAAATGACAATTCTCCTCCAGTTGAAGAGTACGCAACGAGAAATGAAGACTACCACAACGAGCATCCCGATCACGGCATCGACAATGAAGAAGGGACACACGTAACGGAGGACGGACCTACCACAGAATGATTTTTTGATAAAAATACTCGAAATAATTGCGCGTAAAAGTTATTACCATTAATATATTCTATATACCAAGTAAACTAATATTACTATATAAAAGCTTTCCAACGGTGGGAATTCTTGAAATATGACACCTAACGTCCGGAACCCTTTGGACGAAAATGACCGTCTTGAATTTTTTTTAACTCTATGATTTTCCGCTTCTTTTGGGTATACTAAATGCTTTCTAATCTAGATATATGTTTATTGCTAACTCTAATTGTCTTAAATACTAATATATCGATAATGGAGTATACCTGGTGTGTCATTGTATTTTCTCATAAGATTGGAGTTCACTCAACTGTTTTTTTTTAAATTGAATTTATGCACTAGTTGTATGCTATCAATCGTATTAAATATTAATTAAACCGTAGTATTTCATGGCATTCTTGACTAAATTCGAATTGAAATAAGAGTTATGGTACAGTGTGGTCAAAATTTTTAAAATTGGTGATTTTTCGTGCGATATCGATTATAGCAGTAGGACAGACGTGTCTAGATATGCTATCTCCCTTATAGTTAATCAATGTTACCCCAGGCGCCCAAAGTGCGCCTTCGGCGGACACAAAGAGTCCGTCAGCCGCGGAGTGCTAGGAAGCGAAGCGCGCTTGTATACTATTATGGACGATATTTTTGAAACAAGATATGAAGTTAATCACTTTTGTAACAACTCACACTGTACCATAACTCTTATTTCAATTCGAATTTAGTCAAGAATGCCATGAAATACGTACTACGGTTTAATTACTATTTAACACGATTGATAGCATACAACTAGTGCATATATTCAATTAACAAAAAAAACAGTCGAGTGAGCTCCAATATTCACGGTCATTTTTGTCCAAAGGGTTCCGGACGCGTCCGGACGTTAGGTGTCATATTTCAAGAATTCCCACCGTTGGAAAGCTTTTATATAGTAATATTAATTTACTTAGGTATATAGAATATATTAATGGTAATAACTTTTGCGCGCAATTATTTCGAGTATTTTGATCAAAAAATCATTCTGTGCTACAAGCAATGCTAGTGCAGAGCTACGACGCTACCCATCAAGGGAGAGGAGAAAACCCGCATATCTCTCTGACTATACAAATTGGGACGAGATGCCAAAGTGACGAATTTAGTAGTAAAGGGGGGGTGATGTTGTATTAGATCACTAGTACACCCTCACTGGATGGTCTCCCCTACTTATAGGCCCAATACTTTAGCTTAGGTCACTTAGTATAAATACCAAGAATAGTAACTTTAGCCATAGCCTACTGTATATAAGGCCTCAGAGTAACTTGACTAGGAATGCGGTAGAAGATGGTTGAACTAATACATGAGCTGCCTTAAATAAGTAACAAAGCACAATAGAGCTTAGGAATGTATTACCAGCATATATAAATATGGTGTCAAAGTACTCATATCCGTTGTTAAAATTTAGATTGGTCACAATATGGTTCCGCAATAGGGTATATTTGTGGCAAATTTGGTGATTTTCAAGGCACTTCTAAGTATTTTTATTATAAGATTTTTCGCATAGAACTAAGATGTGAATGGGTTAATTAATACGAAAAATTAGATAATTTATCATATTGGTCACATTTGGTAATTTGTCGAATATCTCGTAAACCATTGAATTTAGACAAATAAATTATATTATCACTTAATAGGAAATAGTCTATTGGCTATCAAATGGAATTATTTGAATGTCTAGCTATCGCGGTTTTCAAGATATGACCCCAACTGACCAAAACACGTTTCCATAGCAACACTGGAATGTAGCAACATTCCATAAAAAAAAAATCCAAATTTCTTGTATTAACCCATTCACATCTCAGTTCTATGCAGAAAATTGTATAATAAAAACACTTAGAAGTGCCCTTAAACTCTGAAAATCACCAAATTTGTCACAAATATACCCTATTGCGGAACCATACTAATCTAAATTTTAATAACGGATATGAGTACTTTGACCCATATTTATATATGCTGGTAATACATTCCTAAGTTCTATTGTGCTATGTTAATAATTTAAGGCAGCTCATGTATTAGTTCAACCATCTTCTACCGCATCCAGTCCCAAATCCGCAAGTTACTCTGAGGCCTTATATACAGTAGGCTATGCTTTAGCTAGTTCCCAGATACCTACCTATATTCACTTGTGTTTCTCTTTATTATTATACAAGCTCTTTCTTAATCGGCTTTAACAGACAAACTAAGTGAGCTCCGAACTGATACAACTAAAGAACCTAAAAGGCAAAAGGAGATCAAATGTTACACCTGGGATGAGTGTAGAGGAATGTATCAAAGTCAGAGGAGAAAAAGATTGTGGAGATAATATTCTTGATGAAGTGATAATGGATCCTAAAGAGAGAAATGTAAGGAACGAAGAAATTTCGGATTCAGATATTGAACAAGAAGAAGTTACTGCATCACCCACAAAACATTTGAATCCCAGAGTCGGCTCTCAAGTAATTGTTGAATATGAAGGCGAACGTTTTGCAGGTAGAGTAGAGCATGGCCTACTATAACACGGCTATACATGCTGCCGAATCATAGTAAAAATAAGAGCCCAGTTTTAACACAGTCAAAATTTAATTATACCGATAAATCAAAAACCGCTTCCGATAGATATTTGAAATGTATTATTACCATATATAAACATAATATCAGAGTATCCAATTGCGCTGTCAAAAATTTGATATGTCATCATGTGATTCCGCAATAGGCTCTTTTTAGAGCGGAAAATGTTGCTGTTCTAACTCATATTAAACATCGTTATCTGCATTTCTAATGCTTGATTTTTTGATAGAGCAACATTAGGAAGACCTCAAGCCAAAAAATCTGAAAATTTTAGTTAGAATGTTTATGCATTCCTCAGTTGCTATGGAAACAAAAAATTGCATGTTTAAGCCATAACTCGAAAAGTATAGCTCGTAGATACTAAGAAATTATACCATTTAATCCGTAAGCTATTACTTCCTATATAAGAATAATACTATTCACATGTTTATTTTCAATATGTGTGAGTTATCTAGGATTTTATCACGATCTATAGAGAAGTAATGAAATGTGACAAAATCCTAGTTAACTCAGAACATATTGAAAATAAACATGTGAATAGTATTATTCTTATATAGGAAGTAATAGCTTACGGATTAAATGGTATAATTTCTTAGTATCTACGAGCTATACTTTTCGAGTTATGGCTTAAACATGCAATTTTTTGTTTCATAGCAACTGAGGAATGCATAAACATTCTAACTAAAATTTTCAGATTTTTTGGCTTGAGGTCTTCCTAATGTGCTCTATCAAAAAATAAAGCATTAGAAATGCAGATAACGATGTTTAATATGATTAGAACAGCAACATTTTCCACTCTAAAAAGAGCCTATTGCGGAATCACATGATGACATATCAAATTTTTGACAGCGGAATTGGATACTCTGATATTATGTTTATATATGGTAATAATACATTTCAAATATCTATCGGAAGCGGTTTTTGATTTATCGGTCTAATTAAATTTTGACTGTGTTAAAACTGGGCTCTTATTTTTACTATGATTCGGCAACATGTATAGCCGTGTTATAGTAGGCCATTAGTAGATGTATTTGACATAAAAGGTGCAGTGGTATACGTTATGATAAAATCTGGAAAGTACTGGAAGTGGCCGGGTAGAAAAGATGAAATATTTTTTCGTGGAGCGAAATAAATGACGATTCAAGACCCAGACCTAGTAAATGATAGGTCCCGGAATTAGAACACCGATGGCCATGATTAGATTAGGATGTGTATTTGAACACTAAAGTATTTCCATGACAAAAGTCGCATGGAGCGAGGTCTGGTGAGTAGGGAGGATGATCTAGCTCTACGACTCTCATACGATCCAACTTTTCCCTTACTAGCTTGGTCTTGTGGGGTCGGGCATTATCATGCAATAATCTCAGTCCACGAGTCCCAGTCCTTGGCCGTCGATTGTGGTAGAATTTCTCAACCTCAGACAGGCACTCATTCATGTAAAATGATCCAGTGATAGTGGTATTCTTGGGGACACAAATCTGGCACACTGGACCATAAGAATCAAAAAATATGCAGTACATAACCTTGGGGTTCCGGAAGTCATGTCGAGGGATCATTGGTGGGTCCTGGCCTTTAGCTACCCAGACTTTGTTAGCTTCCTTTGACAAAGGCTCGCTAGAACGCACCCAAGTCTCATCACCAGTCATGATCTCGAATAGTCTCCTGGAGTCGGTTATATCGAAGTCAGAAAGCAACTTTTGAGCACATTGAACCCTCTTAGCTTTCTGGGCCTGTGTTAGTGCATGCGGGACCCACCGAGCGCAGATTTTCCTAAATTGCAAATTGTTATGCACAATGGTATGAGCGGTTCCCGTTGAGACCCCAACTGCATTAGCTATCTCCATCAATGAAATATGAGGGTCTTCTTCAAGTAATTCCGAAACCTCGAGGACACATTTGTCACTGGCGCCGGAAATCGGCCTCCATGCTCTTGGCTTATCTTCGATCGACTCTCTTCCCTCGCGAAAACGTCGAGCCCAGTCGACTATCGTGGAATATGGAAGAGTTCTATCATTATAAACCGTTGAAGAAAATTGGAGAAGCGTGCGAATCTTTACATAGGCTCGCTGCTCAATTTTGAAATCTGCACTCTCGGAAGCCATAATAAATGCCAGTATATAAAAATGCCAAACTAATAATAGCCACAGTATAAAAACCAAATCTCAGAATTGAAAAAGTAAAGTATCATTAGAAAGAGCATCGGTAAGGTTACATTAGATATGCTAACCTCTAAATCAAATCAAACAAACAAGATATATCGCAATAACGACAACTTATTGAACGCCCGTAGTATATCAAAAACAACCACACCCTTATAAGGAATGTTAATAGTCGCTCCATCTTGACACATCAGCATAACGAGGTTTATTATAGAGACATTCATACGAAACATTCCAACAATCACAACTTTTATTCTATATTTTTTCATCCGTCCCAAAGAGGGTGTAAAACTTTTGCTACCCTTTGGGAAGAAGTTTGTTGTAATTCCCTGTGTGCAGTTATATTAGTTGAAAGTATATTATAAAAGAAATATTAATTTTTCATCAGATTCAGGTGGTGAATGAGGCTAAAAATTAATAATCCCGGATACTATTGGCGGATATACGGTATTACAAATCAAAGCATCACATTACTCATACAGCTTCAAGTGCCAGAAAAAAATATGTATCCTTAGCTACTATACTTCAAATTAAGTGCCTCCTTTGAAGTTATTTGCCCCAACACCACCACCTCCCCCTTTTCATTATACCGAAACGAACTGAACTGAGTTTAGTCATTTTTTAGAAATAGCGCATTTTAGTCATTTTTTAGAAATAGCGCATTTTAGTCATGGGCGAAGAAGAATCAACAACGATTCTACGGCAGATGACAGGACAGACGATCGATCGTGATGAGACACAGCAAGGCACCACAAGAGAGATACCGCGTGGAGGCCGAAGAGTTTTTGTTGCTGTCCATAACTACTTATTGATTACAGGCGAATGGTCGGAGCGCTACCCCAGAGAGCACACCAAGGAGCAAAGGAGAGGACTTCGAGGAAAAGGCAAAAGGTTCATATGTACCCTGTTAGTCTGGATTGGAATATAAAATGCTCATACTTAGTACTTGTACTTTCTTGGCCTAGGTTTACAAGACCGGGAAGGAGCTGTGGTAGAAGTGATCCAGCAAGAGTCAGAGAATCCAGATCTTGAAAGCCTGTTACAGTGACCCAATTGCAGGTCATCGTAAACAAACAAGGACTTTCTACGAAGTGTCGGAGCGCTGCTACTGGCCTGGGGTCTAAGGGAGGGGGTATCAGGTTAAAGGTGACAGGGTGTTACGTAACGCAGTATTGGAGGGGAAATGCTGAATAATAAATGAATTTTCCTTGCTAAAATGTATAAATCACACAAGATATATTCAATGAAATGGTTTTAACGTTACGTAACGTGGAGGAAATGTGTGTATTTTGTGACATAGTGTGACTGAAGGGCGGTGGGGTCTGTTTGTTGCCATTTTTACGTAAGGTTTGAACGGCCTCATATTTAAAGTGACGGTGGTTAACTAAGCATGGAAGCTACTCGAATTCTACTGTTATCATACAGGTCAATGTTTGTGAGAAGTGTCAGTACGCAAACACCCGCACATTGGACAAGATTCGGCCGGATTTGCATCCAGTCAAAGTCCATTCTCCATGGTACCGCGTTGGGATAGATCCCATTACCTGTCAGTGGAAGCAGTAATCACTACATCCTCACACTATCGGAGGATTGTACCAGGGATTTACTTGCTCCTTCTATTTTTTTGGAGGAAAAAAAATAAATATTCTGGATGGCGGGCAAACAAAAAGTAGCAAGTAAATTTCGCAGACACCTTGAGAAATTGCACATGGTTAACATAAAATCCTGATTCTGGAATATTAAAATATTTTTACAAATCGCTCGATGCGCGCTCGTTTCGGTCTTAACACTACACGATCAATCATTTCTTCACCCTACCCAACTATATGCAGGTCAAAAAATAGGTAGCCAGTAAAAAAGTAGTGAGTAGGTAAACTAAAACTAAATTTGAAAAAAAGTACTAAGTAAAAGGTTGGGGAAAAAAAACAGTACAGCTTTTTTTTCCAGTTCTGGAATCCCTGTATCGAGCTAATGTTTGGGAGAAAAGCATTTCTTCCAATTGAGTTCACAACACAGAATGAGTCACTAGAAGAAATTCTGAAAGAGTTCCAGAGAGCTCCATATTTGAAAGCTTGGAGGGATTTAGAGCAAAGCTGATTGGAAGCAGGTCCACATTATCTCGTAAATCAAAAGCGAATATTTCAGCTGCCCAAGAGAAGCAAAGGCAGACTATGATGGCTCTATACTCCCATCAATTTATCAGCTTACAACACTGCGAATAGCCCTAACAATCTAATCACTCCTCTACCACCTAACAACGCTACCACTACTCCAGCGAGTCACCCGTCCCCTAACCTTGCTCCAGAACAAACGACACTCCCAAGTACAAGGCTGAACCTGCCGGACACCTGGATTCTAGTAACTATCCTTAACACAACCGAACGCCAGTTTATCTACAAACCACTCAACCAAACTCTATCAGACAAGGAAAGGCATCATGGGACACTAAATAGGTGAGTACCTCATGCTTTAACTTCTTTCTTAACTAATCTGTTGGTTACACATACACGTACGAGCGCGCTGAATTGGACATCCGTAACGAAGTCGCATAGACCTCGAACAGGCTCTAGCCTTTGACTCAAATCATCGACTGAAATAGATTATTTAGGGAAATTCCACGCCAAGTCATCCAACCGTTTCACCAACATTCGCCAAATCTTGAATTTCTGCAAATTTCAGATCAATCTGTCAACTGGTTCTAAAATTATCACATCTCGAAATTTCAAATTTTGGATCCCCAACCCCGAAATTTTGAAAATGACACTCATACTTTTACTTACATAAAATGTTCAATCAGGGCTGGGGTTGGTTAACCGATTTTAGGGCTCGGTTATTTCGGTTTCCTCCAGGGCGGTCAACTGGTTAACTGATATTAGTATTAAATGGTTGAAATATGAATTTTGGACTAAGCTTGACCTGATATTGAAAATTTTGATAATTTAATTTTGCAAAAAATCCACTTCCAAAATTTTTAAATAAACACGCATTACTTTTATATGTGAAATAAAGATCGGGATTTAGGGGGAAAATAAAATACGACTTCTATGGCAATATTCAAATTATGCGCTGAGTACTTCCTAAGCCGAGTACGTACTAAGCGAGTTCCACTGTATTACATATTACCAACTCAGTGCGTTTAAGTCTAAGGAGAAATGGTGAGATTTTAAATCGTTAGCGGAAAATAATGAATTTTGCCCCCCTCCCGCCAAAGAAAATCCTGGCTACGCCACTGGATGTGTGGAATTACACATCTTGATGTTCTGGAGCTGCAATATCGGTCTGTCGACAGACATTTTTGTCCGAGTACACCAAATAAAGTTAAACTTTAATCAAATACAGTGGAATTTACTTATTAGCAACTCGGGTTTCGTTCAAGGTTGCTAATAAGAGAACATAAGCAATACAAAATATTTCGCTTTAATATTAAAATTGCATTACCTTAACTTCTTCTAATGGGAGCTTTCTAACTTCTCCATCCTCTAGCATCTTCACAGAGACTTCTTTCCCTTCAGAAGAAGGAGCCATATCTTCCATACAAATTGCCAACTGCTTATCGCCCGCTTCATTATTCGTAAAACAAAGTTTTTCGAAGGCAGATTCAGCTTTGGTGATTGTAGACATTGGAATGGCATCGATCGGGGTTTGTTCACCATCAGAAGTGACTGAGGTGTTTGACAAAAGGTGCTTTAAACTTTGAGGATCTTTCTCCATCTAATAAAAAGTAAGCAATTTAAATAGTATCAAAAGTATCATATACAAACTCAAGTACAACTCTAACTGCGAATTCATGAGGCATATGGATTTGTGATTTCTCAAGAGGATGCTATCTAACTCACGCAAAATAACATATTTCGTGCCAAAGTCAAATAAAATTTTGCTTATGTTTGCCTCTGTACCATTACTCAGCATAGGTAACCTTTCAATTTATATTCAATGTCTTATCCATTCACATTTATCAGTTTACTCGGATTAGTTTTATTCACTGTGAATCATATTACTTGTGTTATGTATGATGTTATTGGTGTGAGATATATTTTGAAATATTGTCATTGTTTCTTGCCAAGAATTCTCATGGATTTCAGTTAATATAGGTGCACATTGATCAACTAAGGCAATACATACTTGAATTGGATTGGACTTCGCCCAACTGACTTATTGCCATTTAAAATTTTCGCTTGAGCAGTCAAATCGATAAATTCAAAGTGTCATATTTTTCGAATGAGAAGATTTACCAATTATCTAATGAAGTAACCAGGCAGGACGATGCTCCTAAAATAATGTTATTTTAAAACGCGAAATAAAGATTCACATATAATGTTCCTTTCTGAATTACAGTGGAACATCGCATACTTTCCATCTGACTATTCAGAATTACGGCCATTGTTTTAGAAAGAGTTCCTATTTCAAACCAATGTTAAAACTACATTACTATTTCAATACACCATTCCAGGATTCCCTATCTTAGTGAATAGAACTCGAATCAGATATACTAGACTTTATCTAAAAATCTAGGAGCAATAGTATTTCATGTGAGGAATATTGACAGTCCAAAGTTGCGATTTTGGAAATTTATGGCCTCAAATAATATAAATGAGCATAATTCAAACAGATAGTAGGACTAAATAAGAGTTCTTCTGGTCAATCGCAGCAACATGGCAAACTTTATATTGCGAAAACTCAAGTAGGATTTATATATAACTAAAATTTGACTGCATTTGAAGAGAATAGGATAGGAAGCGGAAAAAGCATTGCAAACCCCAAAAGAACAATCTGCTACACGAGTTAGATGATTAATTTTTCTAAATAACCTCATAAAGATTGAATGAATTCAAGATAGTAAGGAGGGATTTCATACACATTCTAAGATTGTTTGATAAAATAAATACATATATATCCCAAACTACATTTATCAGTGATCAGATGGAGTTCATTGTAACATCTTAATTAATATAATATAGGTTAACATTCGGTTAAATGGGTCGAAGCCTTATTTTGGGCAATGAATTCGTTAAACTTTCTTATTATTAACCTAAAAGCCCCAAAAGTCCCGAAAGGGGCTTTTGGCTTTGAGGTATTTTTTGAAATTTTCAAATTCGACCCGATTCACCAAATGTTAAAAGGAAATATCACTCGGAAATTTTGATATTAAATGTTTTGGTCCAAGGGTGCTCTTGGTACACAGGATCCTTAAATCCATTTCGTATCACAATATTTCAATTATAAAATCCATAATATTCATTACTCGATTTTGAACATAATGATGATAATAATTTCAATAATTCATCTTTTTGTTTATGATTTAGGTATAGGTATTATTAGGTAAAGTATGTTTTTTACATTGTAATCCATATTTCTACCATATATGCAGAGATGTGATCGAAAAACTGGAATTTCAAATTAGCAAAAAGTGGCAATGACGGCATATTCCTAATTAGTTGACATTTTTCGTCTGAGACTAGAGGCTAGAGCCATCCACGAAATAACCTGATATACCAAAAATTAGCTTTCTGTGCCAGACAATTTAAAAATGTATACATACATATAAAAAATATATAAAATATAAATGTGAAAAATCGAGTTCTATCAATATATAGTCTAAAAAAGTAAAACTTACTTCGAAATTTCGTTCAAAACGAATACTTTTCTTTTGGTGTGTAACAACAGAAACAACTCCAAAATAAAACAGAACAAATCAAAAACATGATTGTCCATTTCAATACATATTTATACAGCAAGACAGAACAAGATAAGAACCTGATACTGTATTGAATGGTATGTCCAGGGTATATGAGAAGCATTAGAAAGACATAATTAACTTTTCTAGAAAGGTGAGTTGCTGTGGTTAGATTTCAGAGTAGATAGGATACTCATGCTATCTCTATCATGATAGTAGACCAAATTCTACATATTTAAACAAGTGGTTCAGTAAATACATTGAACTATTGAACTGTCCTATAATTATGTCTCTTTACAATAGATCAGTATGAATGAAAAGTGAACTAAAATGATTATAATGTCGAGTCAATAATGACCTCTGGTAGAAAAATTCTTTTGTCATTTTATCGAGAAGTAACTCTTCGATGAATCTGGGAATATTATACAATGTGTTGTCAGCTTCCAGGGGCAAAGCTCCTGGACCCCAATGGGGAAGCTTACAGCGCCCCCAGACCCCAGCTGGATGCTTCACCCCGTCACTACAGTCCACTTCCGAAAACCGGGGCACATCCGGAAAAATATGGTCGTGTTCTATACAAATTACTCTCAGAAACCGGGGCGAGTTTGGATGATATTTTTCTTTGCAAAATTATGTTTTTAGTTTAAAACATTCCATTTGTATATGTTTAATGTATGAAGAGTTGTTACACAGCATTTATGGGTGTGGGTGCCACGATGAATTAGAGTCAAAGTACAAATTTCAAAGTACAAATTTTTACTGTCATAATGTAATACCAATGAGACAGACTGACTGTGTAGTATGTACATACATATATATGTACTATACAAGGGCGAAACAACAGGTTCGGCGGGTATGTGAGAGCCGTGTCACTTTTTGGTGTGGTCTTACTATAGCATAATGATTGAGGATGCTAGTTTACACGGACCCAAGATTATTTCTCTTAAAATGCTTTGTTTTTGTCACGAGCTATACTAACATGATACAGTACATCTAATCACTCGAAAACCGGGACGCCCAGCTCTGGTCCCGAGGTGACCCGGTTTTCGGAAGTGGACTGTAATATCATTGGTTACGCCGGATCAATGTGGAAGTGCTTCCAGATCATACTACTCGAGCTCATGTTCTGCGTTTTTGAGGAACTCAAGACCAAATTTGATATCACCCACACTGCTGTGCCGGCAGAATATAAAATGTTTCCTTCAAATTGATCATCGGTTTTTGTTGCATCCAGTGTATTAGGTATATCGTCATCATCATACCTAGTTTTATAAGACAAATATCTAACAGTTAGCAGGTAATATAAATAACCTTTTAAAACGTTCTAAATGCGTAGTTCTGTTCATGTAACTTGCTAATCTTATATATTAAAACGCTAGGATTTTTATTTATTTGATCGTTCGAATTGATAGGAGGACTGGCAGGTCGTAGGAATATGAAATTGACATTTAGGTGTCAAATGATAAGTCCATGATTAATTTCGAAATATCCAGGGATTTACTTGCTACTAGCTACCTTTTTATTTTTTGGAGGAAAATAAAAGGTAGTAAGTAAATATTCTGGATGGCGAGCAAAAAAAAAGTAGCAAGTAAATTTCCCAGATACCCTGATGAAACGGACATGGTTAAATTAAGAAAATTCTGATTCTGAAATGCTCAAATATTTCTGGAAATCGCTCGATGAAGACTCGTTTCGGTTTTATATTGCACAATCAATAATTTCTTCTCCTCACGCCAACTAAATACAGTACACCCTCGCTAATCCGAACAGCTCTGTTCCAATGATCGAAAAAATCGTTCGGAGTAGTGAATTTGTTCCGATTAGTGAAATAACACTAATTCAATAGGGCATTAATTATAACAAAATTTGTATTGTTAGAATATTAAGGATATTAGTTCGCTTTGATTGCTTATTCAACGAGGTTTCTCAATCTTATTGATAGATTTAAGTTAATAAACTTTTATTCAAAGAATAGAGGCGAATAATAATATATTTTGGGTGTTCGGATTTTAAGAATGAAGTGTTCGGATTAGCGAGGTTCGGACTATCGAGGGTGTACTGTACCGGGAAAAAATAAGTAGCATGTGAAAAAAAAGTAGTGAGTGAATAAAACTAAATCTAAATTGGAGGAAAAAATAAAGTAGCAAGTAAACGGTTGGCGAAAGAAAATCTGCACAACCTTTTTTTTGCCAGTTCTTGAATCCCTGGAAATATCTAAGCAAATTTTCACACCTCCGCAGGGTTCTCCCCAGTCTGTTATGGCGTATCGGCCGATACGCCTTTATTTTCTTTTGAATATAATATATACAAGCGCGCTTCGAAAAATTCATTTGGTTTCCATATGTTCTCTTTGAGTTATTCACATTTTTGTACCTGTAAACAGGCTTTCATCCAGGCGTACTGGGCGCGCCTAGAGGCGCGTATTTGGTCCCATGGATCATAATTAGGCGTATGATTTAGGCGCGCGGCATACGCCTACTTAGGCGCGTGGAATAAAACATATAAAAATGCAGAGTCTAGGCGCGTAGAAAAATGGTGGTGTCCATTTAGGCGCATGACTTTGGAAAGCTGGATGAAACCTTGCCTGTAAACGCTTTCTAGTATATACTTGTATAACTCAAAATTTTATGCCTTTTGTAAAAATATAAAATTGACCTGACAACTCTCAATTTCTACCATTTTGAAAATTCTTTTATGTCTTCCTCTATACGTAATATCACTCATTCTTACAACATTCTGCTATTGATATGTGCATTCGGAATTATAAGTCTGTTGTATATTTGACCACAGACAGACTAAACATAAACAGTGCAATGCTGTTGTTGCTATGTAATCGGAATGCAATAAATGCCACTAATGAGTTGAAAAGTTAATTTTAGAGGACTGATATTTGCTAAACAATCCGATATTTAGTCCGACCTTCCATCTAAATCTCAAAAATGGACCAGGGATGCGGTCGAAGATGTTTGATCAAATACATGATCTGCCAAAAATCATGAACAACGCAGAATAGAGCTTCGAAATGTATTACCAGCATATATAAATATGACGCCAAAGTATCCGTATCCGTTGTTAAAATTTCGATTAGTCATCATATGATTGCACAATAGGTTATATTTGGGACACATTTAGTGATTTTCAGAGGTTGTTTAATATTGGTACTTCTAAGTGGTTTTATTATAGTTTTTTGTATAGAAGTGAGCTGTGAATGGATTGATGCGAAAAGTGAATATTTTTTATGGAATGTTACTACATTCCAGCGTTGCTATGGAAACGCATTTTGATAAGTTGAGGTCATATCTTGAAAACCGCAATAACTATGCATTCAAATTTGATCTTATTTGATAGCCCATAGACTATTTCCTATAAAGCCATAACATAATTTCCACGTCTAGATTCAATGGTTTACGAGCAGAGGCGTAGCCAGCCCAATTTTTAGAGTGCGGCAATTTCGTGAGAGGGTTGCGGCACCCAATGCTAATTTGTGAAATTTTAGTGGGCACAGCCTTTGAGGTTGCGGCCTAGGCCTCATGTGCCGCACCCTGGCTACGCCTCTGTTTACGAGTAATTAGACAAATTACCAATTGTGACCAAAGTGATCTTTGTCTAATAACTCGTAAACCATTGAATCTAGACGTAAATTTTAACAACGGATATGGATACTTTGGCGTCATATTTATATATGCTGGTTATACATTTCGAAGCTCTATTCTGCGTCGTTCATGATTTTTGGCAGATCATGTATTTGATCAAACATCTTCGACCGCATCCCTGGTCCATTTTTGAGATTTAGATGGAAGGTCGGACTAAATATCGGATTGTTTAGCAAATATTAGTCCTCTAAAATTAACTTTTCAACTCATTAGTGACATTTATTGCATTCCTATTACATAGCAACAACAGCATTGCACTGTTTATGTTTAGTCTGTCTGTGGTCAAATATACAACAGACTTATAATTCCGAATGCACATATCAATAGCAGAATGTTGTAAGAATGAGTGATATTATAGAAGAAGACATAAAAGCATTTTCAAAATGGTAGAAATTGGGAGTTGTCAGGTCAATTTTATATTTTTACAAAAGGCATAAAATTTTGAGTTATACAAATATATACTAGAAAGCGTTTACAGGTACAAAAATGTGAATAACTCAAAGAGAACATAAGGAAACCAAATGAATTTTTTTATACAGTGAATTATGAATATAAACAGTAAAATATTCAAAAATAAAATAGTTTCCAAAATATACATTTTTGTTACGTCATAGTTCCGGTTTGTTTCGGGAGTTTGTTTCAGTTCCAGTTTTCACAAAGAAAAGGAACTCAAAACTTAATTTACTCAAGTTTTTCGCATTCTCCATATGTAAAAACATAAGTATTGCAATTTATGAAAGAATTTGATGAATATTTCTCGAGTTATTCGAGTTTAAAATGGGATGGTGATTTTAGCATTGTGAAAATCCTTGGTCAAATAGCAAAAATTTAAAAATTAGTGACGTCATAACTCAAAAACCACATGACCGATTGATCTGAAATTTTTACAAAAGTAAAGACATATCAGTGCCCTGTTGCACAGCAAATTTCAGACAAATCGGTTGATGGTGGTGAAATTATTAGTGTTTTGACATAGAATTCCCCATATATATATATATATCTGTAACGAATTGATTGAAGAAACTGCAAGGCGCAGAAGGCTGATTTTTGGCATGTGGGAGTCTTTTGGCTATGGCTCCAGTAAGTTCTGAGTTCAGAGCAAAATGTCGACTCATCATAGAATTATGACGTCATTGTCACATTTTTAAAAGTTTAGCAACACAGTTATTCGGGCATAACTCAGCCATTATAAGAGATAGAAGGTTGAAATTTTAATAGAATCTGTATACTAACATGCCTCACATATGATACAACTCTCATCCAAATATGATGACTCATCACTCTGTTATGACGTCATCATTACACATCAAAAATTTTAAAATTGACAAATTTGGTGATTTTTCGTGCTATATATATTATAACAGTAGGACAGATGTATTTAGAGATGTTATCTCCTTTACAATTAACCAATGTGACTCCAGGCGACCGAAGGGAGCTTCCGGCGGACACGAAGTGTCCGCCAGCCGCGCAGCGCAAGCAAGCGAAGCGCGCTTGTGTATATATATATATATAAACAATAATCGAGTTTTAATAGTAAGGATATATCTCTGTAACGAATTGATTGAAGAAACTGCCGGGCGCAGAAAGCTGATTTTTGGCATGTGGGAGTCTTTTGGCTATGGCTCCAGTAAGTTCTGAGTTCAGAGCAAAATGTCGACTCATCATGGAATTATGACGTCATTGTCACATTTTTAAAAGTTTAGCAACACAGTTATTCGGGCATAACTCAGCCATTATAAGAGATAGAAGGCTGAAATTTTAATAGAATCTGTATACTAACATACCTCACATATGATGCAACTATAATCAAAAAATGATGACTCATCACTTTTTTATGACGTCATCATTACTCATCAAAATTTTAAAAATTGACAAATTTGGTGATCTTTCGTGCGATGTCGAATATAACAGTAGGACAGACATATTTAGGGATGTTATCTCCCATATAATTAATCAATGTGACCATAGGCGCCCAAAGGGCGCCTCCGGCGGACACAAAGTGTCCGCCGGAGGCTCCTTTCGGTCGCCTGGGGTTACACTGGTTAATTATAAGGGAAATAACATCTCTAAATACGTCTGTCCCACTGATCTAATCAATATGGCACGAAAAATCACCAAATTTATCAATTTTTAAAATTTTTGATGAGTAATGATGACGTCATAACAAAGTGATGAGTCATCATTTTTTGGTGATAGTTGTATCATATGTGAGGTATGTTAGTATACAGATTCTATTAAAGTTTCAGCCTTATATCTCCTATAATGGCTGAGTTATGCTCGAATAACTGTATTGCTTAACTTTTAAAAATGTGACAATGACGTCATAATTCCATGATGAGTGGACATTTTTCTCTGAGCTCAGAACTTAGTGGAGCCATAGCCCAAAGACTCCCACATGCCAAAAATCAGCCTTCTACGCCTGGCAGTTTCTTCAATCATTTCGTTACAGAGAGATATATATATATACACATATATATATATACAAGCGCGCTTTGCTTGCGCTGCGCGGCTGGCGAACACTTCGCGTCCGCCGGAGGCTCCCTTCGGTCGCCTGGAGTCACATTGGTTAATTATAAGGGAGAGACATCTCTAAATATGTCTATTCTACTGTGCTAATCGATATCACTCGAAAAATCACCAAATTTGTGAATTTAAAATTTTTTGATGCGTAATGATGACGTCATAACAAAGTGATGAGTCATCATTTTTTTATGATAGTCGCATCATATGTGAGACATGTTAGTATACAGATTCTATTAAAATTTCAGCCTTCTATCTCCTATAATGGCTGAGTTATGCCCGAATAACTGTGTTGCTTAACTTTTAAAAATGTGACAATGACGTCATAATTCCATGATGAGTCGACAATTAATGTATACAGTCAGGTTCGCTTATTATGAACCCGCTTAATATGAACATTCGTTTATTATGAACTAACTCTCTGGTCCCAAATCAACAGGTTCCATAGGATTTGTATTAGATCGAGTTCGCTTAATATGAAGTCTCTCTATTATGAACAGACTTTTTGGTCCCCAAGGTGTTCATAATAAGCGACCCTGACTGTATATATATATATATGTGTATCAGACAGACGTATTTACAGGGCCGGCGGAACTGGTCCGGCTTTGGCCGGACCAATTTTATGCCATTATGGCTTATTTTCATATGCAAATTTGCTTTTGGCCGGACCAACTTCTGCTTTGGCTGGACCAACTTCCGCTTTGGTCGGACCAATAAAAAGTTGCTTCCGCCGGGCCTGATTTAGAGATGTTATTTCCCTTATAATTAATCAATGTAACCCCAGGCGCCCAAAGGGCGCCTCCGGCGGACACAAAGTGTCCGCCAGCCGCACAGCGCAAGCAAGCGAAGCGCGCTTGTAAGCTATTAAATGTCCTCAATATTTCCATTTCCTGATTATCTAATCATAAACAGTCGACTCCGCTTAATAGGGCCACATCGTTCCGAGGACATTTTGCCCCGATTAAGCGGAGGACCCTATTAACCGAAAATATTTTGTATTAGCTTCTATGTGTGAGAGCTATTCCGGTCCTGCCAAAAGTGGTCCGATTAAGCGGCTGACCCGATTAAACAGTGGCCCTATTAAGCGGAGTCGACTGTATCTAACAATGTAATTGAATTTAACTTTATTCATTTTCAATATCTTTCAAAACAACAATATTTTGTTACATTTGTAACAAACTATGTTAAAATAACAGTAAAATATATGTTCGTGATAGCTCGCTCTCATCGCTTTCTATCCTTGTATTCTACTCTCGATCTCTTAGTCTTCGTCAATATTTTGTTTCCAACTCTTCCATGGGTATGACGGCCTCAAACAATTTTGGTAAAACCTGAATTAATGACCTTAATGTGACAACAATTTCCCATAACTAGCATGAATCATCTCTGGCCATCTCTTTAATTTGAGATCAGAAAACTGTGGCTCCGATCAGTCGACAGATGCTACATTTTAGATGAGTGAGTAGCCTGCGTTCACAAACGTTACTTTCGAGTACAAAATCGATTAAGTAGTCGGCTAATCTTATATCGACTTCTTTCAACATCGTACTTTTCGCGCGCCAAGATGTGTGAACTTCTTTTCTCCGGAGACTATCGTGTTCGTGTGGCTGCGATGTCTTCACTCTTCCCACACAGTACTAGACAGAACTGTTTCTACAGTAGAGGAAGTCTTGCCAACTTGTCATCAAGAGCTGACCTCATCAATTGATATGATTTCACCAGGCACAATAATCTTCGGGGAGTAAATTCTTTCAGTGGTTTCCAAGGGGACCAGCCAACTCGTACCAACTACCAAAATGAAATCTACGATTTCTATAGTATTTGGATGAGATATCTGTAAGAAGCGAAAAGCAGGATTTTATGTTGACTTGGTAAGAGTTGGCATGCATGGTGTATGAATTGGCATGTGGTGCGAGTTGACTGGCATTCGTTTCCAAGGTGCCACGAGTGGACATCCTACCACGTTGAGTACAATAGCAGGACAAATCGAAGTAATGTTTCGTACGATACAACGCCAATAGTTAACCGTTTTCCTCTGAGTTTTATTATGTAAGAGTACACAACATTCTCTCTATCAGCTTATCTTTTCCCTTCTGTGATGATTTTGACATAACACGGAATAGGGTCTTCTCCAGTTTGCATGCGTTCTGAATCTAAATCAAATCCATCTAATGACATTTCCTCCCACAGTTTCTGGAATTGCCAAGTTTGGAAACATGTTTGAATTGTCTGGTGATATATGAAGGGCCGTTTTTACTAGCAACCCAATCATTGATCATGTCCATAGGAAGCAGTGTGGCTCAGTGGCGGCCGCGAGGGTGGGCCCGGTGAGGCCTATGCCCCACCTGAATTTGCTGTGCCTCACCTACGATAGAGCGCTAGCACTGCCTATGGTGTGGCTGGAAAGTCCATGGCCTAACCACTTTTTTGTATAAATTGGCGATAAGGAGGATGATCCACTCTTGATTAATATAACGGCAATGGCCTTGACACTTTTTATGAGCTTCCGACACCAATGCTGTTAAGCTAGTAGGCAAATAGAAAGTGTGATACTAATACGAATGCTCAATAAGATTGAGCATTCGTGGGCGTACCCTCAAACTGGGGTACGCCAATGTTTCATCATCGTGTGAAAATATGTATACGTATAAAGGTGTGAAAATATACACATAACCTTTTCTACTGCCATACACTATAATATAATTGATATAAGTTTTTGCTTTGAAGTATTAATAACAATGACAGCCTACAATAGTGTCGTACAATGATTTCTATTGTGAGAGTGAAGCCGTACATAGTATTGTATAGAAAAGGTGTGAAAAATTATTTTCCATTCTTTTTGCAGAGGTGTGAAAGTTTCGCTTAGATTTTCGAACTTAATCGTAGATTCATCATTTGACACCTACATGCCAATTTTCGTATCTCTACGACTTGCCAATTCTTCAATCAATTCGGACAAACAAACAAACAAACAAACAAACAAACAAACAAACAAATCCTAGCATTTTAATATATAAGACAAGCACGCTTCGCTTGCTTGCGCTGCGCGGCTTGCGGACACTGCGTGTCCGCAGAGTCACCCTGCGGGTGCCTGGAGTTACTCAATCTAACATATTTTGGGATTTTTTTCCTTTATATAAATATTTTAAACAAAGGTCAACGAAAAATTTCTCATATGGGTCCGAAAATATAATATTCGAAATCTACAGCACTAAAACCCCATGTCAACCGTTGGAAGCTAGTCTCTGGCCTATTTTTGTAATTTGTTTACTTTATGCATCTATTGTAAACAAAAGTAAACAAATAATTTATCAAATCGATCTGAAAATATGATATTCGAAATCTACACCCCTAAAAGACCCATGTCAACCGTAGGAAGCTAGTCTCTAGCCTATTTTTGTAATTTGTTTACTTTATGCATCTATTGTAAACAAAAGTAAACAAATAATTCATCATATCGATCTGAAAATATGATATTCGAAATCTACACCCCTGAAAACCCCATGTCAACCGTTTAAAGCAAGTTTCTAGCATATTTTTGAGATTTGTTTACTTTATGTATCTATTGTAAACAAAAGTAAACAAATTGATCATCAAATTTACTCGAAAATATGATATTCGAAATCTACACCCCTGAAAACCCCATGTCAACCGTTGGAAGCTAGTCTCTAGCATTATTTTCAAAATTCATCAAATGGTGTGAAAATATGTATATAAAGGTGTGAAAATATGCAGATAATCTTTTTTTATTGCCAAATACTATAATACATTTAAGCATAGCCTACTATAATAAGGCCTCAGAGTAACTAGCGAATTTGGCACTAGGGATGCAGTAGAAGATGGTTGAAGAAATACATGAGCTGCCTTAAATCATTAACAAAGCACAATAGAGCTTAGGAATGTATTACCAGCATATATAAATATGGTGTCAAAGCACCCATATCCTTTGTTAAAATTTAGATTAGTCATCAAATCTTTGCGCAACAGGCAATATTTGGGTCAAATTTAGTGATATTCAGAGGCGTTTAAGGGCACTTCTAAGTGTTTTTATTATAAAGTTTTTCGCATAGAACTGAGAAGTGAATGTGTTAATACGAGAAATTTGGAATTTTTTCATGGAATGTTCTTACATTCCAGTGTTGCTATGGAAACGTGTTTTGGTCAGTTTGGGCTATATCTTGAAAACAGCGATAGCTAGACATTCAAATTTAATCCCATTTGATAGCAAATAGGCTACTTCCTATTAAGCTATAATACAATTTATAATTCTTAATTCAATAATTTACGAGTTATTAGACAATTTATCATATTGGTCACAATTGGTAATTTGTCGAATATCTCGTAAACCATTGAATTTAGACACAGAAATTGTATTATAGCTAAATAGGAAGTAGCCTATTTGCTATCAAATGGGATTAAATTTGAATGTCTAGCTATCGCTGTTTTCAAGATATAGCCCCAACTGACCAAAACACGTTTCCATAGCAACACTGGAATGTAATAACATTCCATCAAAAAATTCCAAATTTTTAGTATTAACACATTCACTTCTCAGTTCTATGCGAAAAACCTTATAATAAAAACACTTAGAAGTGCCCTTAAACGGCCTCTGAAAATCACTAAATTTGATCCAAATATAACCTGTTGCGGAATTATTTGATGGCTAATCTAAATTTTAACAACGGATATGGGTGCTTTGACACCATATTTATATATGCTGGTAATACATTCCTAAGCTCTATTGTGCTTTGTTAATGATTTAAGCCAGCTCATGTATTTCTTCATCCATCTTCTACCGCATCCCTGGTTAAGTTGCTCTTAGGCCTTATATATAGTAGGCTATGATTTAAGATATCAAACATAGGTTGTGGCTTTGAAATATTAATAACAATGACGATCTATTGCAGTGTCGTACAATGGTTTCTATTGTGATAGTGTAGTCATTTATTTTGTATAGAAAAGGTGTGAAAAATTGTTTTCCATTTTTTTTGCAGAGGTGTGAAAATTTCGCTTAGATCTTCGAACTTAATCCTAGATTCATCATTTGACACCTACATGCCAATTTTCGTATCTCTACGACTTGCCAATTCTTCAATCAATTCGGACAAACAAACAAACAAACAAAATCCTAGCATTTTAATATATAAAATATATCGGTTGCAATGGTTTCATCAATAATTATCAGTTATCACCTGAATATTGTTTGAGGCCATGCTAATGAATAAGGATTACATTATCCGTACATAGTATGTATCACCTCATGTTGATTTGCATATTACACCCACCCATGTATCGTATTGTTCTTATAAAATGGAAATAATTGATTGAACTACGTAGCATTTCTTTGGGACTTTGACTTCATAACCAAATTAATATTGAATCTAGAAAGAAAAAGAAGTACAATGAAAATTATATCAAATACGGATTTACACATATATTACAGGCTGACACATAATTTCTGTTACAAGCAGGTATAAATTTTGTTTTACTCAAGCAATATTAGTTCATGTTCTTAAGAGATTGTAATTCGAATATTTTCAATGATTTTAAAAGATTCTTTGAGTCTAAGACCGAGAACTGTGTTTTGTATGATGGTTATTTTTGTGTAGAAAAAATGTGTCGCACGTAGCGAAAATCTCGAATCAAGGCCCACTGCTTCTGTAAAAAATGGCCTCATAATCGATGATCCATCACGATTTAGCACCAGATATATTTCATTCACCATGGAAATATTTCACAAATCCATTGAATATGTCATTATCAGAAATGAGAGAAGGTTAATCATTCTTTAAGTTCAAATTAGGTACATTTTGCAAAATCACCCAAAATTGAACTTTTTTTCATGTTACCAAAAATCTGATCCAAAGGTTCTCAAAATGCACTGATCTGAACATCGTATATTTCTACAAATTTAGAGTGTTCGAAGATATGTGTGAGCTAATTTTTCCTAGAGTTTAAAGACTCTGGATAGAGAGCTTGAAAAGCAGTGGGCACTGATTCGCGATTTTCATTGCTTGCAGGGACACATTTTTTCTTCACCAAACTCACCATACAAAACAGTTCCAGGTTTTAGACTCAAAAGATTCTTTAAAATCATTGAAAATATTCAAATTACTCAAAAGAACATAATAACCAATATTGTTAGAGTTTCAGAAATTTTATATCCAATAAAACTTGGTTTCATCGAGTCCTCAGATAGCACCATATTACACACTATGGTAGTTCCTCTCCCTCTTTTTCAGGGTAACACCCCCTGAAAAAGAGGTTGATTTTATCATATTTGAGATATATTAATATACACATTCGATTAAATTTTCAGCCTTCTATCACCTAAAATGACTGAGTTATAGTAAAAAACTGAAATTTCTAATTCTAAAAAAGTGACAATGGAATCATAATTCCATGATGAGTCGAGATTTTGGTCTGAGGTCAGAACTTAGTAGAGCCATAGCCAAAAGACTCCCACATTCCAAAATCAGCTTTCTTCAATCAATTCGTTACAGATATGGCTGAGTTATGGTCGATTAGTGTTTTAAATGAACAATTTTTTGTTCTCAGAAGTGTCCCTTTGTTGTGATTTAACAGCAATAACAGGGGCGCCGGAAGCACTTCCACATTGATCCGGCGTAATCACTGATTTTAGTGACGGGGGTGAAGCATCCAGCTGGGGGCCTGGCGGGCGATGTAAGCCGTCTGAAGCCCCTTTTGAGTACGAATGATCTAGCTTTTAAGCATCATTGGGTAAATTTGAGCTTATTCTAGATTCATCTGCACTTTTGGTCTCCACAGTTTGTGTAAGTATTGAGAGAATATTAAAAATTAATGCTAAAACTCTGTCTTGATTTCTACAAAGGGAAACTTAGAACATTTCTATAAGTTAATTTTTAATTTATTATTCAATGAAATATGCCTGAGTCATACAACCTAAGAACAATTCTGCACATTTAAAATAAAGTTGCATAGTTGTGTCTAGGCATATCCATTTCAGAACTTGAAAATACACTGATACCGCATACGATTTGACTATAACTAAACTCAAGTTAATGAGCGGATTGCTACTGAGTTGTACAGACGTATTATTTGAATAAATCCCGAGGATGAAATGTATCTAGGGAATCAGGGCTGTATCAACTCATTTTGAGTTGGCAAAATCAACTCATATTTCTGAATGAGTTGAATGAGTTGAATTAATTGAATGAGTTGGTTACATAAAGCTGGATGAATTGAATGAGTTGAATGAGTTGGTTACATCCAAATGAATGAGTTGAATGAGTTGGTACAATATAAATGAATGAGTTGGTGCCTAGAAAATGAGTTTTTTTACCAACTCAAAATGAGTTGATACAGCCCTGCTAGGGATATATTGGCCCTGTGCTTACAATTCAAATAAACTTACTCTTTTCTTATGTTGTATGAATCAATATGGTTTTCATTGGATTAGTAAATAATATACTACTCAACTAATGCTAGGAAATCCAGTATTTAAAATGTTAGCACTTCACTCTTACCTACTCAATAAATTGAGTATTAATAGAGGAAAATTACTTCAGTTAGGACATAAGAAATATTCGTTCAAATTCATTATTAGGAAGAAATAAAAAATGTCATCATATGGATTAGACCTCATTTTGTGGTATATCATTCAAGCAATCTTCTTTTAAATTCCATTTTCAGCTGTCACGTTACCTGTGTTGATATACTTCCTGTATCAGAAATATCAGGTTAGAATTCGGATTAGTAATGTTCCTTATTCGACCATATTCAATATCGACTTAGATAAAGTAAAGAAGAATCTAGAGATACAATCCATGGTGCATAATTTCGTTATTGCTATTATGATGATTGAAATTGTAGCAAATGCTTTTTTCGGAATTAAGCTGATATTATTAATTGGAACAAGTGTGCCATGTATTTACAGGAATCAAACTACATTTAACAGAACAAATGAAACAAATCAATTGATTCAGTTTATGGGTAACCTTTCTGAAAACATATTAAGTTTAATATTGCCTGTACTCTGCCTATTTCTAATAGTGTTAAGAAGGGCTTTCATTAATCTACCATACAAACTATGGGTGAGAAGATATAGTGTGTATATCTTTGTTCGAGTGATTGCCATGTTAGTATTATATTCATTTTCTATAACGTCTAATATTGAAACGATTGTGCAATTACTTTTGGCATTGTTTGATACTCGTGTCTACATTTCTTCTTCTCGTGCTTTCTATGTTTTATTGAAAGGAAGAAGAGATGAAGCACTTTACCATTCTTCTCAGAAGGATTATTTGGAGAAAAAGAAAACCGCCAATCGATTCTTTTACACGCAGGTTTTCATTCATTTCATGATATTTATATCGTTGCTGTTCTACATCTCCGCTTTCGCCGACGCCGCGATTAACATTTTATTTAATCCAAATTTCTTTGAATTTGTGCCATTCGGATATTTTCCTAAATTCTTCTTTCCTTGGCACACGTTTGCATACAAAATACGCTCTATAAGTGCAATTCTAACCGGGGTATCCGCTCTACTTTTAGAGTTATATGCATTTTTTGCATATTTCTTTGTTTTGATAAGTATTTTGGTAAAACTATTCATTCGAAGAAGGAAATTCAATCATATAAATGATTGGATAACTCGCCCTCTGATGGAAAGGTATCGATCTAACCTGGAGGGGAGAAGAATTCAACAACAACGACCTCCTTTCATTCAGGCGATTAGATCTGGTCTTATCTACTGATAATTAAATTATTGTGTATGTATGTGTGTAGTATGCTGTATATCGTTCAGTTAAGTAACTTGTTGTAATGTTGCTAACTTTGTTGACTAACATAATAGTACAGTTTTCTTGATTTACAAAATTGGAGTCAGTATTTTATAATTCTTATACTAGACCTGGGGTCAGGGGGCGGCGTAGCGGGCTACGACAGGGTGGGCATCAGCTCGGCATCGAAACTGACTGGGTGGGCAACTGAAAACTCATCAAAGTTTCTACTTTTTATATCAGACACAAGTAAGAAAATCTAAGGGTGATCGGCTACCCACCCCTAAATCCGCCACTGGCTGGGGTTCTCAACTTTTCTGCTTAAACAATGATTTCAACTGATGCATTGCTCTATGACAAGAGGTATTCTTGGGTCATGTTATGGACAACAGGTATGGCAATCGCTAACTGACCAAAGCGGGTTAAAATACCATATGTATTGTACTAGACCAGTGGTTCTCAACCGGGGTGCCATTTGCTTCCTCTAGGGGTGCCGCAGGCCTTACCACACTTACATACTGCTTTATTTTATTTTCTATTGATACCATTGCCAATGTTGAATTTGATGATTGTCCTCTGACAATCCTCTGGAATAATTTATTACACAATATTCACAATAATTTCCTAGTATATTAATTAGTTATTCTATAATAAAGTCGTAATAATTCAAATCAATCTCCACTTTTACTATCATTTGTTCATTGGCCTGCCCCTAAGTCAAATTAAGGGGTGCCGCTGAAAGGTGTAAGTTTAGAAAGGGTGCCGCGAGAAGAAAAAGGTTGAGAAACACTGTACTAGACTATGGTACGTATCGAATATTTGGTTAGAATGAGAATTGATAAATTCTACAGAATTCCACGAAGGTCATTTTTGGAGCTCCAAGAAAGCAAAGAAACTAGAACGAGAAGTAAGCGATAAAAAATCCTACAACCTTGTTATATAATATGTTCTAGCAACATTACCAAGCATATATGTCAGATTAGGCGAGTGTCTCTGGAGGGCTGTATAATACCTAAAACGTAAATATGAATGTACTGATTATATACATACATACATACATACATTAAAATTCAGTTAAAGATCCTGAAGAATAGCCGATATAATTCTAAATAATAGATAAACACTACATCAGTTCTAGACAAGGATATTCACAAGGCTAAATATAAATGTGAAAATTCATTTGTTTAGGATATATTCTCTAATTTCTGCAAGAGCTTTGTCAAATGTATCCAAACGATCCTTTGTACTGACTAAGAGATCTCCAATATCATTAACCTTCTCACTAAGGCTATTATAGGAGTCTTTTGCTTTGTCAAATGTATCCAAACGATCATTTGTACTGATTAAGAGATCTCCAACATCATTAACTTTCTCACTAAGGTCATTATACGAGTCTTTAGCTTTGTCAAATTCTTGATCGATAGTCTTTTGAGTACGACTTAACTCTCCTTTTATGTCCAATACCACTTGAGCCACCTCTTGACTCGGGCTATCTGTAGAGCAGAATTAATCAATAGCAAAAATGCATCAAGTCCAGCGGATAGCAGGTTTGATGCGCATATTGAGATACTAAACTTGGTATGATGTCACTTTATGGCATTTGAAGTAATTAGATCAATAGTCAATTTGGATCTGGTCCAAATTTGGTGCTAGCCCCCCCGAACAGTTCAGCAATATTATGCAAAAATGCTCGAATTGTGCACTTAATGTTCTATAAAACACGGCTACACTCGATTAATGTGTTTAACTATTTTAGTGCGTTTAGTTCCAGTTAGTGCAAGCTAATTTTTACATTGAGCATACACTATTATGGTATTTTGAAATCGCCGAAATTTCCGCTGTTCTTCGCTACTTTTCGAAACCAAAGGTTGACATTGTCTTAAAAACTCGAGCCAATTTACAGATACACATGCATACGTACATTCATATACATACACTTTATTATCATTGAATTGCACAGTGTACTTGAACACCTAGCGGCTAGGCTCGTTAATTAATAATTAGGGGATAACATCTCTGTCTGTCTTACTGATTATTATCGATATCACTCGAAAAATCACAAAAATTGTCAATGTTTTGATGCGTAATGATGACGTCATAACGGAATGATGAGTAATCATTTTTTTGATGATAGTTGTCATATGTGAAGAATATTAATATATACATTCCATTAAAATTTTAGCCTTTTACCCGAAAAACTGAAATTTCTAATTAAAAAAAAGGTAAACAATGGCATCATAATTCCATGATAAGCATAGGCGCCAAGTGTGGGTACTTGGGGGGGGGCAGCCCTCCTCCCAAGTGTGGGTACTTGGGGGGGGGCAGCCCTCCTCCCAAGTTTGGAGCCTGTTGGGGGCCGTGGTTCCGGGCAGTGGAGTAATGGAGGAAACTATGGTATGGCAGGACTTCACATAGACTTAGATACAGTGGAATTTGCTTATTAGCAACTCGGGTTTTGCTCACAAAATGGTTGCTAATACGCAAAGTTGATAATAATGGAACAACATTTTTTAAAAAATCTACACTTGGGACTTGAAAACAGGTTGTTAACAGAGCAATATTGCTAATAGGGAAGTTGCTAATAAGCAAATTCCACTGTAGGTTACAACTAAACCCCAAAATTATGTTAATTGAGTCTAGATACTATATACAGTATATACCAATTACTTGTACATTTTTATTCCACTATAATCCGAGATTTTTCCCCCCAGGTAACAACAATAGCTGTATATCGATATTTGAGCGTCTAAGATTAAAAAATTATTACCGTCGCTCGCTTCCCTCGCTCTTGACCCCCCAGGCTTTATTTCATTTTCCAAAACTTGGTGCTTATGATGATGATGAGTCGACTTTTTTGCCTGGTCAGAATAATTAATCAATGTGAGACTAGGCGCCTCTGGCGGACGCACTGTCTGCTAGCCGCGGAGCGCATGCAAGCGAAGCGCGCTTGTGTTATATATATATACTACACGTATATACAGTGGAATTCACTTATTAGCAACTGCCTTTTTAGCAATACAGTATTGCTCTATTAGCAAACAATTTTCAGGTCCCAGGTGAAGATTTTGTGTTAATTCTGTTCCCTTATTAGCAACTTCGCGTATTATAGCAGCCATTTTATGAGCAAGACTCGAGTTGCTAATAAGCGAATTCCACTGTATATAATTATTTAATATAAATGCAATAATCAAAAATATATAAGGTGCCATGGCAAAAGTATGCTTCGGTTTGACAAATGCATACTACAAAATTCGGACAAAAGTATGTGTCCCATAACAAATGCAGGTGTGATTTGAAAATGTAATTATATTTAAGTGTCCCGCAATGTGAGAAAAAGGTTGAGAAACACTGATATAGGGTTTTAAGGAGTGAAGATTCCGAATATCGTATTTTCGAACCTATATGATAAATATTTTGTTTGTTTTTATTTAAAATAGACAAGCGCGCTTCGCTTGCTTGCGCTGCGCGACTTGCAGACACTTCGTGTCCACAGAGTCGACCTGTGGGCGCCTGGAGTTACTCAATCTAGCCGATTTTGTGAATTTGTTTAACCTATATAGGTTATTGCTTTGAAGTATTAAAAACAATGATAGCCTACCATAGTGTCGTACAATGAGTTCTATTGTGAGAGTGAAGCCGTACATAGTATTGTCAGGTGTGAAAATTTGTTTTCCTTTTTTCGCAGAGGTGTGAAAATTTCGCTTAGATCTTAGAAGTTAATCGTAGTCATATCATTTGACACCTACATGCCAATTTTCATATCACTATGACTTCCCAATTCTTTAATCAATTCGGACAAACACACACAAAAAATCCTAGCATTTTAATATATAAGATACATAAAGTAATCAGATTTGAAAGCATGCTAGAGACTAGCTTTCAATTGTTTAGTCAGTGCTGACCTATTTTGTTGTAAATAGTATATTTGTTTTTGTCTACAATAGATGTATAAATTAGACAAGTTTCGAAATGAACTAGTGAAAGTAATTAATATTAGCGCCCATATAGGAGGCGTCCGAATTATTCATAAAACTTCATAAAACTTATCACAAAGTGGAAATTCGAGTAAAATCAAGGGATGGCTTTCGTAGGCTTTTTTCAGTTTCGGCCTCACAGGTCTAGTTTTTTTGGCCTCACAAGTCTAGTTTAACCATGATAAATGATTTGTATATTGAAAATATCCCCCAATCATAGCCTACTCAATACAATGCCTCACAGTAAAATAACCAAGGATACAGTAGTAGCCGAATGGATTAATACACGATCAGCTTAAAATCATAAACAATGTAGAATAGATCTTAAGAATTTATTACCAGCATATATAAACATGGTACCAAAGTATATATATCCATAGTTAAAATTTCGATTAGTCATCATATCATTGCGCAACAGGTCATTTTAAGCACGATTTTGAGTTTTAACCCTACTTTAAATGTAATTAAGGTATGATTTTTGTGTAGGAAAATCCGCGTCATCATTTCCTAATAACATTTCTACAAAATCATGTTAACATATCATGATTACGTCATGGAAGTGTTTTAAAAAATTGGAAAATCGGCAGTTTTCATTCTATCAATTTGAGAATAATGTTAAAGGTGTATATTAACTATATCTACTAGGCCCCATTCAAATCTCAATCCGACTTTGTATCGCAGACTTATTGGCTAAAATCATATAGCGTCATCATTTTCTGACAAGAAAAATGTGAAATATGCTGGAAACAAGCTTTCAACGGTTCACTTATACCTATGTGATAGGAGAAAGTCACCAATAGGGTGACAGAGGCAGATATCAAGTGTATTCTGCCCATATAGCGCTATCGTGCGAATAGAGCTTACAATAACATAATAAATACAGTAGAATTCTTGTTAATATGAACACTAAGAGATGGTTGAAATTATTTCGTTTATCCAGAACTCGTATCAATCAGAATGACTTACATGTATTTTTCTCCGTAGGGAATTAAAAAACTGTTAGTATTTTTTATTCGGAGTCTCCTATAATCTATTTTTGCATATTAACAAAGTTCGACTGTAGTTTTAATAGTATAGATAACTTACTCTCTTTCAGTTGTTTCCAATAATCCATAGAGATTTCAATTGATTCTAAAGCAATGAACTTTCTAAATCGTTTTCCAAGTGAAAAAGCTAGATTTGACTTCAATTCCAAATTAACAACGAGGGCTATTTTATAATGGAAAGAATTTTCCTTAACAATTTCTCCATAAGTCTCTGAAAGTTGAGCGATTAAGATATTCAACATAACAACAATAATAGTAAACGCAAACAAAAGATAAATGATTACGAAAAAGAAATTAGAATTCAATAAATCATTTTCATAAGATCCAGGCCCAGCGTCCAATAAAAATATAATCCCCGATAATAGAGGACGCCGAAGATCATAAGTCTGAGTCAATTCCGGATTGAACCAAGAAAAAGCTGTTCTTGAGTCGTTACAAATGGGATAAGGGAGGCCATCATTACTCTCAGCGGATGACATCTGACTGCTAATGGGCTGCTGTCTCGCTGCCAAATGGATTCCTCCGATGAAGGCGACCAGAATAATTATAATTATTACAAAGAATCGAGGGATGTCTATCACAAATATACGAAACACGCTATTCACATAGGCCCCGAGAGCTGGAAAGATTCTGGTATACTTGATTAGGGAAATGCTGAAAAATATGAAAGTCAGAGCAGCAAAAGACCACTGAACATAGGAAGTAGAAGCCCGAAGGAGAATCAATATAACAAAGGATGTGATTCCGCCCCAATCGATAAAATTATACACGCCATCAAAGTACTCAGGGAATGCGCTGAGAAAGAATTTTAGTTTCCTGTCAAGATATCTTACAAACGATTTCGTTTTATTCCAAAGAGCAAAGACCGATGTGATGATAGATGTGCCGCCCGCGCCCTCGCTGAGATATTTAACGGTCAGTGGCTTGTCTTCTACACTGGATACTTTGTCGTTGTAGATTTGAGTCCATTCAATAAAAAATTCAATCGCTTCGTTGAATAAGAAGAAGATTAAATAAAGAATGGAAATTACCTCACAGATACCCCTAACCCAATCGTAAGGAGTTTCATACAACCAAATTCTAGAATCGCATAGAGTTGAGGCTTGCAACAGAGCATAGCCAAGGCAAAAAAAGAAGAAAAGATAGAAGAAGAATGATACCACATACCACCATCGGTAAAAGCGCAATTTTTTGTCAACGATAATATTCATGAGGAGATGGTATTTAAGCCCTGGTTCTGTACAATCTATTAATTTATGAAGCAATGATTTTTTGAGCGGTTTGAAATCTTCATCGTCGGGGTAGACTCCATCCTCATTCGAATCAAATACAATTGTGTTCGCAGAAACTTGACCTAAAATAAGAAAATCAGTTATCTATCTATTCATAACTTAAAATTTAAGAATAAAACTTATATTCAGTAAACAAATATGGAAGCGGTTCTCACTGTAACGAGGGAACGCGATAGCCTTCAATATTTTGGTTTGTCTCCCTGAACCTCTCCTATCCTTTGTTATTCAAAAACATTGAATTTGTTTATCCATTAAGTGGATGTCTGACATTTTTAAGGGCATATCATAGCTTACTGGATATAAGGCCTCACAGTAACTTGTGGATTTGGGACTTGGGATGCGGTAGAAGATGGTTGAACTAATACATGAGCTGTCTTAAATCATTAACAAAGCACAATAGAGCTTTGGAATGTATTACCAACATATACACTGCCTGAACAAAAGTATTCCTACACCCCAAAATTCCCCATACAAATAGTTATAATACTTATTTATTTAGCGAGTCAATGTACAGTGGAAACCGGTTATAAGAACATCGTTGGAAGTTGAAAAAAATGTTCTTATAACAGTATTTCGGTTATAACAACATGTTCTTATAACCGACATAAGACGTCAGATATGTTGGTTATAAGAACATATTTTGTTCTTTTATCGTTTATAAGAACATCTATTGTCGGTTATAAGAACATATTTTGCTCCTTTTATCGTTTATAAGAACATCTATTGTCGGTTATAAGAACATGTCAGAAATTACAAAATTGGTTGTGTATGAATGAAAAAAAATGATAACTTGACTACTAATAGTTCTAGAAATTATTGATAGAATGTTCTTATAACCGATATTATATGTTCTTATAACCGGTTCTGTTTAAATAGTAATGAATAGAAAAGAATCCGTTCCCAAATAAATGGTTCTTATAACCGACATGTTCTTATAACCGGTGTTCTTATAACCGATATCCACTGTATTTAATTGGTAAGAGATATACTTAATTTGACTTCAAATTCGAATTCTCCACATTCAAATTACCCACTTTATAAGTTTTTAACTTAATTACTCTTCTTCAAGATTAAGTATTTTCAGCATTTGCTTTCCTATGCTACATGTCACGAGTGATCACCATTGTATATGATGGCATTGGTGGTATGAGGTGGCGCAGTTTGAAAAATTTTAACCTTGTGGGAGTGTAAACAAGTTGAAAGATTAAAAAGTGAGTAATTCGAATATGGAGAATTCGAATTTGAAAGTTAATTAAGCGTATCTCTTACCAATTAAATACCTTGACTCGCTAAATAAATCAGTATTATAACTATTTGTATGGGGAATTATGGGGTGAGCGAATACTTTTGTTCAGGCAGTGTATAAATATGGTGTCAAAGTACCCATATCCGTTGTTAAATTTTAGATTAGTCACCATATGGTTGCGCAATAGGTTATATTTAGGTTATATTTGTGACAAATTTGGTCATTTTCAGAGGCCGTTTAGGGGCACTTCTAAGTGTTTTTATCCTAAAATTTTTAGCATAGAACTGGGATGTGAATGGGTTAATACGGAAAATTTGTATTAGTTCAACCATCTTCTACCGCATCCATAGTCCCAAATCCGCAAGTTACTGTGAGGCCTTATATACAGTAAGCTATGGTTATATATAAAAATACAGAGTATGTATATGGAATTTTACTAAGTTTAGGCGAGAAAATAACATTAGCTCAACTAGAGCGATCAGTGAGTATGTATCTGCTCTCACAGAATACATCCTTATACTAACATGGATAGTTTATAGCGAAAAAAACAAAAAAACGAGTGAAAAAAAGTTGGGAACACATGATATACTAGCTTAAAAGAATATTATTGAAATATTTACATAGCCTTACCAAGAGCCTCATCCACTTTGATCAGATTATCAAAAACTGTCTTCAATGTAGGATATAACTTTAAATCATATAGTTCATGTAAACGTTTCGGATTTTCTTTAAAATAGTCGCTAGGCGCGTATCCGATAAAAATCTTGAGAACATTCTCATTCTTACACTCGACAGCAATATCATAAGCAGACTTATCGGCTTTGTTTTTGTTTTTAAATAACTGAAATTCTTGTGATATGCCCTTCATTGTTCCAATTCTTTTTAAAATGTACCTGGCACTAGCACAAGAATCATATTTAGCGATATGATGTAGAAGTGTGTTCCCTTCTTCATCTTTCTTCGCAAGAGTAATTCCACGTGACATCAATAAGGGAATGAACTCAGCTCGGTCATCGATAGCAGATAACATAAGGGGAGTTTCTCCACTCTTTTTCAGTGGCTCGTCTGGCTTTCCTTTGGCATTTAAAAGCATCTTGAGTATTTCTTTTCTACCGTTGGTTACAGCAATGTGCACGAGTGTCTCATTATCTAGGTTGAGAAATGTGTTAGGATCAGCACCATAACGTAGTAGTACTTTAGCCACAGAATTGTGACCCTGAGTGATACTCTGAAAAAGTGCTGTCTTCTTTGCATTATTCAACTGATTCACATCCATTCCGATATCTTTGATTAAGTACTCTACTATGTTTGCATGTCCACCGAAAGCGGCCGAATGGAGTGCCGTATTCGTCATATTTTTATGAACTAAATCAGCACCATGGTCAATCAACAACTTAGCACAGGCTAGTTGACCAAATTGCACAGCATTGTTTAGGGGGGTAAACCCTGGCACTTTTTTTCCAATAAAATTAGGATTCGCTCTATCAAGCAATATTTCAACTATCTTCTCGTTACCACGTTTAGAAGCTACTTTTAATGGCGAAAATCCTTTACTATTCACGATATCTAACTCGACCTTCATACCGGTCAAACATTCTGCTAGAGTTATGAGATTATCCGCGGCAGCAAAGTGAATAAGTCTACCGATATCTTTGTCAACAACTGCTTCAACATCTGAATATTTCAAAATAATTTCAATAACAGCACGATCTGTAGCAAGGAAGATTGGAATTTTCTTTTCTTTATTTTGTTGTAGAAAACCAGTTTTGAGCTCCTCTACAAGAAAAATTATGAAAAATGTGTAGAATGTTAGGATATATTTGTATCTCAAATTCAACACTTTTATTATCACATGCCTTATTTTCTAATTATGAAAACTCCCCTGCAGACTGGATGGGCGTGTGCTTCCAACTTATTGTGAGAATACACATGTTAACGGTTATGTTATTGAGTCAGTGTACCTCAAATTAGATTATCACTTTTTATATTATTCGAAATTTCAGTTTTCGACTATAATTCAACCATTTTAGGTGATAGAAGGCTGAAATTTTAATAAACTATGAATATTAACATAACTATCATCAAAAAATGATGACTTATCATTTTATTATGACGTCATCATTACGCATCAAAAAGTGAAAAATAATCTGGGACCCAGTAACACGCGCAGTCAGGGTCGCTTATTATGAACCAGCTTAATATGAAAATCGTTTAGTATGAACTAACCTCCTGGTCCCAATTTCATTTTTTAGATAGGAATTGCCATAGCCTACTCTATATTAGGTCTCACAGTAACTTGCGGATTTGGGACTAGGGATGCGGTAGAAGATGGTTGAACAAATACATGAGCTGCCTTAAATCATTAACAAAGCACAATAGAGCTTTGTTAATGATTTAAGGCAGCTCATGTATTAGTTCAACCATCTTCTATCGCATCCCTAGTCCCAAATCCACAAGTTACTGTGAGGCCTTATATACAGTAGGCTATGGATTTGTATTGAATCAAGTTCGCTTAATATGAAGTATCTCTATTATGAACAGATTTTTTGGTCCCATGGTGGTTCACAATAAGCGACCCTGACTGTAATAAAAAGAAAGGCTTACAAGGATGTAGCATAGCCTACTACATATAAGGCCTCACAGTAACTTGCGGATTATGGACTAGGGATGCGGTAGAAGATGGTTGAACTAATGCATGAGATGTCTTAAATAATTAACCACGCACGATAGAGATTAGAAATGTATTACCAGTACGTACAGTCAGTCCTCTCTAATCGTCCACTTCTGTAATTGTCCAGGTTCTCCATTTTTCCACTTGCCAGAATAGGAGTACAATGTGCACACACACTTCGAATTCTCTAATTGTCCAGTGTTCTCAAATTGTCCACTTAGGATTCCATTACCCAATGGTGGACAATTAGAGAGGACTTAGTGTATATATAAATATGGTGTCAAAGTACACATATCCGTTGATAAAATTCAGTGATTTTCAAAGGCAGTTTAAGGGCACTTCTAAGTGTTTTATTATAAAGTTTTTTGCATAGAACTGAGCAATGAATGGTGAATGTGAAACATTTGGATTTTTTCATGGAATGTTACTACATTCCAGTGTTGCTATGGGAACGTGCTTTGGTCAGTTGGGGTCATATCTTGAAAACCGCAAGAGCTATACTTTCAAATTTAATTCCATTTGATTGCGAATGGACTACTTCCTATTAAGCAATAATCTTTCTATGTCTAAATTCATTGGTTTAAGAGATATTCGACAAATTACCAAATGTGACTAATATGATAAATTGACTAATAACTCGTAAACCATTGAATTTAGACATAGAAATTGTATTATCGCTTAATAAGAAATAGTCTATTGGCCATCAATTGGAATTAATTTGAATGTATATCTCTTGCGGTTTTCAAGATATGATCCCAACTGACCAAAATACCTTTCCATAGCATACCATGAAAAATCAATTTTTCGCAACAACCAATTCATTGTTCAGTTCTATGCGAATAATAAAAACACGCCCTTAAACGGCCTCTGAAAATCACTAAATTTGTCTCAAGATAACCTATTGCGCAATCATATAATGACTAATCTAAATTTTAACAACGGATGTGTGTACTTTGATACCATCTTTATATATGCTGGTAGTAATACCTTCCTAAGCTATATTGTGCGTGGTTACTACGCCTTGGATACTACACCCCCCACCCCGTTCGTGGGGGGCATTTTGCTACTAATTTGTGCATGATATATTTTACGATAAAACGTGGATTTAGTTTTTGGCCAAATCATGTTTTATCGTCAAGTACTTGTATTATCATAATGATGTTAACTGAATGATGTTAAAAATAATATTTAGAGAGCCATCCATCCTGAATATTTTATCAATCTTAAGTTCTTATTCGTGAGAGATTAATCTTATTAGGTGATGGTGACGCGTTCAAATTTTTAATCGCAAATAAATAAGCGGCCCAATTTCCGATTGAATTGGGGCTGAAATAGGTCTAGACTTTAGATGATGCATACATGCCAACCGTCCCGTTCTTGGCGGGACGTCCCGCATTTGCATTAAATTTACCAATTATTCCCGTTTTTTTTTATTCCATGTATATAATACTTTTCTATTGCGTTTCGTCATGTCCCGAGAAATTCAACGCTGCGTCCCGCTTTTACCATATCTCAAGTTGGCAGGTATGATGAGGCCACTATCTTGCTGGGTGCAAGATCACGTTCGGGCAGAGGGAGTTTAGAGGACAGTACCTGTGTTCAGATGGAAGCTTGGAAGTCACCCGTAAATCAAGAAACATGAAGAAGATGATCCGTTAACATTCTCTCTTTATCACTTTAGCATTTAACATTGAACTCATGGTCATGAGGACGACTAATAATGAACGTGCATAGAAATTGTATGCCTCTTCCTAATTATAATTACTGGGTGATTATGTTCATTGAAAAGTCTCTCTTATCCAAGGAAGTCCTCTCAAAATACATATACTTACGTAGGTAGTAATATATATGTTCGAATTTGTAATTAGAAAAGGAATGTTGAAGGTTGCTAAGCAATCACAGCACCTCACAGGTTCACACTATAGAATTGATTGTATATCGGAAAGTAACCAATGATTAGTGTAATTTGATTCAAACAACCCTTCTGAATACAGAGGAATCCTCGATAGATTTACCCATTTTAAATAATGAATTGTAGTTCATACTTACTCCTAGCATCAGCTTTATCTGCTCGATCAGTGATGTGATAATTAGCAATTATTTTAAAAAACTCGATCAGGTTTTTCGTTGCAGCAATATGAAGTAGGCTGCTTCCACTCTTGTCTGTTATATTCAGTTTGACGCCAGCTTTCAGGAGAGGACGAATTAAATCTTTTTTATTGAAGGTAGCACATAAGTGGAGAGCCGTATTACCTAGTTATGTAATCACAAAGTAAAATGAATTAATAAAATGTAGTGAAAAAGAAAATAATATATACAGACTAGGACAGGCCTGGGGTTTATCAAAATGTAAATACTATTATTGATATCTCGTAATCCACTCAAGTTAGACATGAGAAATGTATTATTGTTAAATAGGAAGTCATATTTTTGGAATCCATTGGTCATGTTGGCTGACCTCAACTATGTGTGGAATCTGAGTTATGTGGTTTTCGTGAGTTATGTGGCGATATTCTGACCTGTTTTAAGCACATTTTAAAGCGTTATTAATGTATGATTTTAAAACATAATCAAGGTGGGGACGGGTTGATTCGAAAAAATTGATCTTTTCTAAAGGAATGTTGTTACATTCCATCGTTGCTATGGAAACGCATTTTGACCATTTGAGCCTATATCTTGAAAACCGTTTTAGCTATACATTCAAATTTGACTGTATTCGATAGATAATAGGCTACTTTCTATTAGCTTCCAATACATTTTGTTGTATTAAATCTTAAGGTTTCCGAGATATGGTGCAATATAATTTATGAATCAGAATATCGACAAAATGTATCTTAAATCTGTGAAAAACAGGTGTGAAAACCACATAACTCAGATTCCACACATAGTTGAGGTCAGCCAACATGACCAATGGATTCCAAAAATATGACTTCCTATTTAACAAAAATACATTTCTCATGTCTAACTTGAGTGGATTACGAGATATCAATAATAACAATGGACCCGATTTTAAATACCCGAGTAGGAGAGTCGACAGTCCATAGTATTGAGTAGTCTATGATTTGATTATTTTTAGGATTCCTACGACTCGGATTCAACAATTACAATGCTTAGAAACTCCGGAAAAGTGAATATATGCAATTGTGCATCCAAGAAACATATTATATACAAGTTCACAATCCACTAAAAATCGGCGAATTTTGAAATTTACAAAAATAACCGAAATTGACGTTGAATGGTCTCAAACTGGAAATGGGAGAGCATCTTATATATTAAAATGCTAGGATTTTTTTGTTTGTTTGTTTGTTTGTTTGCTTGTTTGTTTGTTTGTTTGTCCGAATTGATTGAAGAATTGGCAAGTCGTAGAGATACGAAAATTGGCATATAGGTGTCAAATGATGAATCTAGGATTAAGTTCTAAGATCTAAGCGAAATTTTCACACCTCTGCAAAAAAAATGGAAAACAATTTTTCACACCTTTTCTATACAAAATAAATGACTACACTATCACAATAGAAACCATTGTACGACACTACAATAGATCGTCATTGTTATTAATATTTCAAAGCCACAACTTATGTTTGATATCTTAAATGTATTATAGTATTTGGCAATAAAAAAGATTATCTGCATATTTTCACACCTTTATATACATATTTTCACACCATTTGATGAATTTTTAAAATAATGCTAGAGACTAGCTTCCAACGGGTGACATGGGGTTTTTAGGGGTGTAGATTTCGAATATCATATTTTCAGATCTATATGATAAATTATTTGTTTACTTTTGTTTACATTAGATACATAAAGTAAATAAATCTCAAAAATATGCTAGAAACTTGCTTTCAACGGTTGACATGGGGTTTTCAGGGGTGTAGATTTCGAATATCATATTTTAGAGTAAATTTGATGATCAATTTGTTTACTTTTGTTCACAATAGATACATAAAGTAAACAAATCTCAAAAATATGCTAGAAACTAGCTTCCAACGGTTGATATGGGGTTTTAGGGGTGTAGATTTCGAATATCATATTTTCAGATCGATATGATAAATTATTTGTTCACTTTTGTTTACATTAGATACATAAAGTAAATAAATCTCAAAAATATGCTAGAAACTTGCTTTCAACGGTTGACATGGGGTTTTCAGGGGTGTAGATTTCGAATATCATATTTTAGAGTAAATTTGATGATCAATTTGTTTACTTTTGTTCACAATAGATACATAAAGTAAACAAATCTAAAACATATGCTAGAAACTAGCTTCCAACGGTTGATATGGGGTTTTAGGGGTGTAGATTTCGAATATCATATTTTCAGATCGATATGATAAATTATTTGTTCACTTTTGTTTACAATAGATACATACAGTTAACAAATTACAAAAATAGGCTAGAGACTAGCTTCCAATCCCCAAATATGTTAGATTGAGTAACTCCAGGCACTCGCAGGGTGACTCTGTGGACACGCAGTGTCCGCAAGCCGCGCAGCGCAAGCAAGCGAAGCGTACTTGTATAATAATATTTTGAAAGATTTCATTGCTTTTAGACGCCAAGGCTATGCAGAAATTCCAAGTAGAACAGAAGTTATGGTAGATCGAATTAGGCCCATTAGTATTTTGCCGTGATATGAGAGTGTCACGTCCGTTTATATAGGTGTCCGATATATCTTATATATTAAAATGCTAGGATTTTTTTTTTTGTGTGTTTGTCCGAATTGATTGAAGAATTGGGAAGTCATAGAGGTGTGAAAATTGGCATGTAGGTGTCAAATGATATGCCTACGATTAAGTTCTAAGATCTAAGCGAAATTTTCACATCTCTGCAAAAAAAATGGAAAGCAATTTTTCGCACCTTTTCTATACAAAAAAGCCGCGCAGCGCAAGCAAGCGAAGCGTGCTTGTATATATATATATAACGAATTGATTGAAGAAACTGCCAGGCGCAGAAAGCTGATTTTTGGCATGCGGGAGTCTTTTGGCTATAGCTCCACTAAGTTCTGAGCTCAGAAGAAAATGTCGACTCATCATGGAATTATGACGTCATTGTCACCACTTACTAGGTACGTTCCATGGTTCAATTATTAGACTATACTATTCATTACTTAACTTATTAATATTCGGCAAGAATATGCAAGTTACCTTTGATGTGGCCAGTGTACAATGGAAGTACTTGAAATTTTTAGTATTTTAGCAAAATACTTAAGTACAAGTACAAGTACTCACAAAATTGTACTTGAACCCAACTCTGGTTTTAACCGCATATAACAAAGCGGGAAAATGTTGGACTGATTAGGGACTGAATAGGTTTTAGATGAGATCGCTATCTTCGTTGAATATTTTCCACTTATAAGCAAAATAAGATCACAAAATGCTGCGTAATCACGATGATTTTGCAGATTAGGGTTAGGTGCAAGTTAACGTATCCTGTTTTATCTTCACAAAAATCTATAGTCTTATCTCTAAAACCCTTGCTATGGGAAGAATTACGGCCGGCAGGACACCTACACTTATTTAGAACTGTGCACTTATAGTATAGTACAGTTGCATGACAGTTTTACTACCTTTATTACTGATACCATGGATGAACACATACTATGACAGATTTACTACCATAGCGATTATATCATAGTTCAAATTATTCAATTGACTCGCCATTCCACACAATGACTTGTTTGGGATAACCTATTCATTCCACTGTTAATAAAATATGTTTTGCATCAAAAAGTTGTGTCATGTGCTATGATAATTCAAATTTTAGTCAACTGTGTATAACTGTCAAAATGAAACACCTAACCCAAACAAGTCATTGAGTGGAATGGCGAGTCAATTGAATAATTTGAACTATGATATAATTGCAATGGGTAATAAATCTGTCATAGTATGTGTTCATCCATGGTATCTGTAATAAAGGTAGTAAAACTGTCATACAACAGTACAATTACGTACGCTATATAGGATATATGATCATAATAGTATAGGTATCACACAAGAAATATTTTAAATCAAACCTTTTGAAGTCTGTGAGTTCAGAAATTTTTCTGTAGATCCAGCTATCTCTCCTTCCCCTGTTTCATCTTCACATTTGTTTACCAGATCAAGTATAATCTCTACATTCTCTTCAGTCACCCCCTTTATTGCAGAATGCAATATAGAGTAATCGTCATCATTCTTTAAAGTATATGGAAATGTTTCGGAAACATCATAAAGTAGATATTTCAAACATTCAGTTGTACCAGTCCTTGCGGTAAGATGTATCAAAGTATCTCCATTTGCATCTGGGAGTGGGGACTCCAAATCGATTATTTTCTGTTTCAAAGCCAAACTCAAAGCATTTGAATCGTTAACGCTAACCAATCGTGTTACAATATCCAATCTAAATGAAAAAAAATGTTTCAAGGCACTGGAGAAATTAATAATATTCACTGTATCTATTCAGTCGATCAAACCTTGAAAGTTATTATTGCATATGACATCAAATACAGACTATACCTTACACTTAGAGCCTTCGAAAATGTGAGCTATTGCCTCAGTTTTGATGTTCACATCTCATTTCAATTGGCAAAAATTACATAATTATTAACGATTTTGTACAATAAAACGTCTTATGATATAACATCATTGAAACTTTTAGGTAAAGAATCCATAGAATTCACAATGTGGTACGAGGTTCCAACTATTTCCTATCTTAATAGCTTTCTCTCGTCCAATACACAACCAAAGCGTCATTATTTTTTAGTTCCAGTGTTTTTCATTGATATTTTTCACTTTCTTGCATAATCCAAACCGTAGAGTATTCTTTAAATGTTTTTTAATGGTATCTATGACTTTTCAAATAAAAAGCAGTCAGGTCTTGTTAGTAAGTATTCATATACTAATTTGATCCAAATCGTAAAATTATTTAAAAATAAATCAATAGAATACACAAAAACTTACAAATCTTCCTCTAACTCTTCCGCAGCCAGATTAGTAAATATCTAGAGAGAAAAATATTTGTTTTTACACCGAAATCGGAATTACTATACGGAACCAGGGTTGGGTTTTGTCCTGTCCAAAACTGGTTTTGGACGGACAGTGGGAAAAACCCGGTTTTTACCGGTCAAAACTGGTCAATACCAGTCAATACTGGTCAATACTACTATATCCTTGGATAATAAGAAACTGAAAACGTATATAACTTGTCAAGATATCTTATTTTGAGTTGGTAATATGCTATTGAAACCGGTTAAAATGGAACAGTCAAGTGATACAATGTGTGGTTTCAGTCAATTAAATTCTAATAAAGTTTACATACATATGTTCCTTCTACGGGAATATAATTATCGAAAGCATTTGTGATATTATTTAAATTGAATACTATCCGTGCAGATTGTTTATCTTACTTGAATTGACCAATTTGAAATGGCGAGGAGGAAGGAGGAAGGAGGAAGGAGGAAGGAGGAAGGAGGAAGGAGGAAGGAGGAAGGAGGAAGGAGGAAGGAGGAAGGCCCATTGATTCAGTGCGGAAATTTTTTCTTTCTACATACACTGCCCTATCAAAAGTATTCGTACACCCCAATAATGCCCATACAAATTGTATAAATCATATCTATTTTGGGAGTCAATATTAATAAATCAGTAACAGTTTGACTAAATTTGGCTTAAAATTCATATTCTACACACTCGATTTACTCATTGTACGAGTATAGTCTTTCAACTCAATTACTCTATTTCCAACATAAATATTTGAACATTTACTTAATTGTGCCACATACCATAAATTGATGCCACTATATATGATGGCGTTAGTGGCACTAGGTGTCACGGGTTGAAATATTTTAGCTTTAAAATAGAGTAATTGAGTTGAAAGACTATAAAATGAGTAAATCGAGTGTGTAGAATTTGAATTTTAAGCCAAATTTAGTCGAACTATTACTGATTTATTAATATTGACTCCCAAAATAGATACGATTTATACAATTTGTATGGGAATTATTAGGGTGTACGAATACTTTTGGTAGGGCAGTGTATATTCTTCAACAATTATGTATTCAGCATATTTATATACATCTTATTAAAATATACAAGTAAGAAGTAGCATGCTTTAGTACAATAATTAGGTTTTGACCAGTTTTGACCAGTTTTGTCCAGCCAGGAGGTTTTGGACAGGACGGTTTTTACCACATGGACAAAACCTGCCAACCCTGTACGGAACTAGTTAGATTTAATATTATATGGTGTCTAGTGATAGAGTAAACGAATATCCACGAACTTCATCAAAACGAGCTTTTAAAATTTATAGCCCCAGGAAAAAGTATCCTTCAACATACGTATGTCAGAACTATGAAGTTATATTATATCAATCATAAGTTTTATTTTAGCTTTCTTTATCCATGAGATAATAATCATTTCAATTGAAATTACAGTGGAATTCACTTATTAGCAGTTTTGCTCATAAAATGGTTGCTAATAAGGGAACAGAATTAACATAAAATCTTCACCTGGGACCTGAAAATTAGTTGCTAATAGCGCAATATTGCTAAAAATGCAGTTGCTAATAAGTGAATTCCACTGAATATTAACTATTACAGATTAGATACGTCAAATCATCTGATCAGAGATGCCAATCCAATCCAATCCAAATCGATCGATATTTAGGCAATCGATAAGTTTAAGAGTCCGCTAAGAAGAGATCGTGGTTAGCAAGGGTTTATCTGAAGCAGAAACGCATTTATCTAAAAGTGAGAATTTTCTCTTAAAATGTCCACTACTACTATATTGTGACAAAGTGCTTCCCGAGTAGACTCGATGTCATATAAAAGAAGACTGCTATGAAGGGTATTGTGCATTTTTTAGAAAGTTAATAATTCTATTCTGCCGTAAGATTTGACACATCATCATGAAACTTGTCCTAATTAGTATATGTCCACAAGCGCGCTTCGCTTGTTTGCGCTGCGCGGCTGGCGGACACTGTGTCCGCCAGCCGCAATCCCTAACCCATTGTTGGAATATTGTGTCATGTAATTATGAGTCGCAATAGTAATTTCACCTAAGTAGTCATATAGTAGGCATTAGTATTTAGTATATAGCTTAGGTTACCAACGTTAATCCAGTTTTTGTAACTTGCTATCTAGTTAACTATATTATTGTCTCGTTGATATTCCTTACTATTTCACATAAGTTACAAAAACTCTTAACTCCTGGATTGCAACCGGCTTTAGTAATTTGAATATACCACCTCTCCTCAAGGATCAGACAATCACCGAATGGGAACATTTCTTCAGAGCTGCAGTTGTGTCATTATTGACTCAAGACGGAGGGGAGAAGTTCGCGATTAGTATTCTTCCAGCATATGTCTGTAGAAGACCTGCTGAACGAGAAGTTGTACTCGAAGTAGTTAAAGAAGCGACAACATTGAATGAAGCTTTCGAGATACTAAGAGTACTGGACCCACCGATCGATCGGACCCGCGCCATGGTTGCACTCTGTCGTCAAGACTGGGAACCGGGGGTACTTGTTGATGATTACTTCTATCAGTTGAAAGTGGACGACGAACGAGCTCAAGCTCCCTTGAGAATGGTGTGTACCCTTCTAATAGCCCAGCTACCAACTCCAGTCCAAGCACCTATTAAGGAATGGCTGGCAACGAAGGAAGAAATTGATTCAAGACAAGCCCGCGCGTTTGTTGAGTATGTGCGTGAGACTCTAACAGAAAGGGGTATTGCTTTGGACAAGGGGAATATGGATTTTTCGAGTGTGTAAAGTACTTGACGAGGGGACAGCGGACAAAGTGAGCGAAAAGGGGCTTGGTGAATTACCGGTTGAAATTCATGAGGAATACGTTGGGGGAAAATCTCGTGAGCAATGTGCAGAACCTATCAATGAACGAGTGAATGCAGTCCGATATCAGGGCGGAAGAAAGTGGAATCGACAACCTCGAGGCGCTAGAAACTCGAGTGTCTGGACAAGTCGAAAAACAGGCTGTTTCATTTGTGGTACGGAAGGACATTTCGCTCGCAACTGCCCTGAACAGTTTTGTCAGCAATGTGGAAGGAGAGGCCATGATCGTCGTGACTGCAGAGCTAGACATAAAGTAATGATCGTTGATTCCAAAGACCAATCCCAAGCTATTAGCGAATCCGCAGTGGTAGTGCAAATTACATTGAATGATTCTCCTTTCTTGGCAATGATAGACACAGGTGCACAACCTAGTATAGTGGACAGAGGAACTCTGGCATCCCTTGGAGAAATTCTTACTGCTTCTCCAGGTCGCATTCATGGTGTAGGAGCAACTCCAGTTGTGACTTTGGGAACAGCCCAACTAAAGGTTGATATTGGTCAGGATAAACGAATTAATCACAAGTTTCTGGTTCTGGACTCTACCGAATCCACCATAATTTTTGGGAGAGATTTCTTATCTCAATTCAATTCGACAGAATTTGACTGGGCAAATTATAGGGTTCGTCTCGGTCATTATTGGCTCCCTACTGAGGCCTCATTGCATGGGGGACAGATTTTGTCGCGCGTGATAGTTGTGAACAGTGTGGCTTTGGAAGAATCATCCAGAGAACGTCAGCATACCTGGGACATAAACTCAGAATTGGACTACAAACAACATCAGGCTATCTTAAATATTTTGATGGAGTATTCTGATGTCTTTGCAGTGAATCCCAAAAGCCCCAAAGTCACACATATGGCTGAACATATCATCGAAACAGGGAGGTCAAGACCTGTCAAAGCGAAATATAACAGAGTTGACCCATTGACTGAGCAGGAGATTGAAAGGCAAGTGGATCAGATGCTCGCAAATGGAATAATCCGGCAATCAAATTCTCCATGGGCGAGTCGGGTTATTTTGGTCGAAAAGAAGGACGGTGCAAAGCGTTTCGTTGTAGAATTTCGGGCACTTAATGACTGTACAAAGAAGGATTCTTACCCACTGCCAGACATACGTGACATCCTAGACAAGCTGGTGGGCAGTCAGTTCTACTCCGCATTGGATGGTGCCAGCGCATATTGGAGTATACCAATTAACGGAAACGACGTCGAAAAAACTGCATTTGTCACTCCCAGAGGACAATACGAGTTCCTTGTAATGCCATTTGGTCTTTGTAACGCACCCTCGACCTACCAGCGTTTGATAGATCAGGCCCTAAAGGAAGTTCCCTGCTCGTTGCCATATATAGACGACACGCTTACTCACTCTTCTACTTTCGATGACCATCTTCAAGATCTCAAACGAACCCTAGATTGTTATCGGAAGGAGAACCTCCAGCTAAGACGTGATAAATGCCACTTCGGGTATAAGAAAATCGAGTTTCTGGGGCATCTTTTGGGTGGAGATGGAATTCGACCATTACCCTCTATTGTGGGAAAAAGGGCTTTAGTTTGTCACTCCCAGACGCATTTACACACAACAGGACTGTAACACGCTCCATTGCCATCTTGCTACTTTTTTCACACACCAAAAATCTGATCCAAAAGGTTCTCAATATATACTGATCTAAACATTCTATATTTCTACACATTTATAGTTTTCGAGGAAAATGTGTGAGCTAATTTTTCCTAGGATTTGAAGACTCTGGGAAGATAACTTGAAAAGCAGTGGGCCCTGATTCAAGATTTTCGCTGCGTGCCAGGACACATTTTTTTTCTCAAAACTCACCATACAAAACATATTTCGTCAGTCATAGAATCGAAAAATCTTTTAAAATCATTGAAAATACAGTACACCCTCGATAGTCCGAACCTCGCCAATCCGAACCCTCGCTAATCCGAACACTTCATTCTTAAAATCCGAACACCCAAAATATAATTGTATTCACCTCTATGCTTTTAATAAACGTTTATAAACTTAAATCTATCAATAAGATTGAGAAACCTTGTTAAATAAGCAATCATAGCGAATAATATCCTTGATATTCTAACAATGCAAATTTATTATAATTAATGACCCATTGAATTAGTGTTATTTCACTAATCGGAACAAATTCACTAATCCGAACGATTTTTTCGATGATTGGAACAGAGCTGTTCGGATTAGCGAGGGTGTACTGTATTCGAATTACAATATCTAAAGACCATAATAACTAAGATTGTTTGAGTTTAAGAAATTTTATACCTAATAAAGCTTGGGACAGAACTTACAAGCCGCAGGGATCATATTCCCTTAAAAGCTCAGGGAGTACTGTTAATTTCCAGTTTTCTGCTCCCTCAAAGTCTGCACTAGCCTCCTCCCCTTGAACATGCTTAGATTGATCTGGTATCCTTCCGTTGCAATAATGTCAGATCTGCCTAAATTGTCTGCGAATTCCTCCTGCTTTGGTCTTCAATACCAATCCGCTAATTCTTACACCTTTATGAAGGACAATTTTGAAGCAATGATTTAAGGCTTCATCTACTTCGGGTCTTTTCCACTTCTCTCTCTCTTTCTGCATTTGCTCCTCGCCTCTTTTTCTCCCGAAAACTTTTGACGTAATCCTTGTTCCTGGATAAGAAGTCGATAGTGGTTTTGGGCACGGAAAAGAATTTACATAGAACTTCAGAATATGATTGTAACCAAAGCTTAAGTACTTCAAGAAAGGAAATACTCTGACGCTTTAAAATCTGAAAGAAGAGCTTAAAAGGAAAAATATTTAAAACAAATCACTAACTATCTCAAGAGAACAGATGGCAAGAGAATTCGAGAAATCTCTAATGAAATATGAAATCAAATGGATTAAGCGAGTTTACAAGGTAGAATGGGGAATCAAAAGACGATGCGCTTGTATCATCGTGTTGACAAAGATAATGTTAAATGTCTGAGCTCTCTCAAAGTGCATGCAGTTGGAAAAAATATTGCTCATAATGAGGCATTATTTCCCCAGTTGAGATAGACGTAGTATTTTAAGAAAATGACTTACTACATTTCTGTTAACAACAAAGTTTAAGAAGCGATATTATAACACAATCCATATTGCTAGCGTCTTGAAGACTGCCGACGCGTAAGATCGTTACAAATCATAATTGACCACACTTTCCGTTCACAATATGGCAAAATTATGAGAAAAATGCTTTAATAATTTACACTTGAAATATTGAAAATATTCTTCTTAAAAATAGTCTGCGGTCTTCGATTTTATTTAACATTTTAAAATCCCTCACAGACGGGATGGGAGTGTGCTTCCAACTTTTCAGACCTCGATACCCCCAAAGCTCTGCTGCGGCTCACTCGATACCCCCAAAAAATTAATCATTCAAAACAAAATATTATAAGGCGTAATTATTATTTCAAATAATCAAGTACATTTTAGTTTTACCAGCTGATTGGATACCCCCTAAAATGAATCTCGATACCCCCATGGGGCATCGAAGCATAACGTTAAGAAACCCTGTCCTATATGATACTAGCATAGGAAGCACACAAAAATGCGAAATTAGAGGAATATATTAGAATATCGAAAGAAAGTTAAGCAAACCGAAAACTGCACACAAAATGAGCACAAAGCATTATTTCGTTTAAATCAATACAAAATGGCATTACCTTAACTTCTTCTAATGGGAGCTTTCTAACTTCTCCATCCTCTAGCATCTTCACAGAGACTTCTTTCCCTTCAGAAGAAGGAACCATATCTTCCATACAAATTGCCAACTGCTTATCGCCCGCTTCATTATTCGTAAAACAAAGTTTTTCGAAGGCAGATTCAGCTTTGGTGATTGTAGACATTGGAATGGCATCGATCGGGGTTTGTTCACCATCAGATAACAAAAGGTGTTTTAAACTTTGAGGATCTTTCTCCATCTAATAAAAAGTAAGCAATTTAAATAGTATCAAAAGTATCATATATAAACTCAAGTACAACTCTAACTGCGAATTCATGAGGCATATGGATTTGTGATTTCTCAAGAGGATGCTATCTAACTCACGCAATATTATATCCAGTGGAATTCGCATATTATTAGCAACTCGGGTTTTGTTCACCAAAAAGTTGCTAATAAGCGAAGTTGCTAATAAGACTTAAAATTAGTTGCTAATAACATCATGCGAAATGTCCCGTTTTTGGCGGGACGTCCCGCGTTTTTCACTCTTCTATTTAGCTAATTTTCACGAGTGTCCTGCTTTTACATGAAATTCCCCCAATATGTCCTGTTTTTTGTTAAATTCTATGTATAATACTTTTCTATTGCATCCCGCCATGTCCAGCGAAATTCAACGCTGCGTCCCGATTTTATAAACATTATGAAATTGATATTTGCCTACTAAATAGCTCAAAAAACATTACAGAATTATAAGCCTCAGGAAAATAGAAAATAGAATGTCTGAGAATTCTACATCAAAGATGAATCAATGGTTTCATAATACATCTGGAAATTCTATGCAACAGGTCTACAATATATACAGTCGACTCCACTTAATCGGGTCACTTTTGTTAGGACCAGAAAAGCACTCACACATCCTTATTATTAAAACTCGATTAATGTTTGTGTGTATATATATCTATATATCTATCTGTAACGAATTGATTGAAGAAACTGCCAGGCACAGAAAGCTGATTTTTGGCATGTGGGAGTCTTTTGGCTATGGCTCCAGTAAGTTCTGAGCTCAGACCAAAATGTCGGCTCATCATGGAATTATGACGTCATTGTCACATTTTTAAAAGTTAAGCAATACAGTAATTCGAGCATAACTCAGCCATTATAGGAGATAGAAGGGTGAAATTTTAATAGAATCTGTATACTAACACGCCTCACATATGATGCAACTATCATCAAAAAATGATGACTCATCACTTTGTTATGACGTCATCATTACTCATCAAAATTTTAAAATTGACAAATTTGGTGATTTTTCGAGTGATATCGATTTTAAAACTAAGATAGACATACAGTCGACTCCGCTTATTAGGGCCACTGTTTAATCGGGTCCACCGCTTAATCGGGCCACTTTTGGCAGGACCGGAATAGCTCTCACAAATAGAAGCTAATACAAAATATTTTCGGTTAATAGGGTTCTCCGCTTAATCGGGGCAAAATGTCCTCTGACCGATGTGACCCTATTAAGCGGAGTCGACCCTATTTAGAGATTATATCTCCCTTATAATTAACCAATGTCACCTCCAGGCGACCGAAGGGAGCCTCCGGCGGACACACAGTGTCCGCCAGCCGCGCAGCGCAAGCAAGCGAAGCGCGCTTGTAGAAGTTAATACAAAATATTTTAGGTTAATAGGGATCTCCGTTTAAACGGGGCAAAATATCCTTTGATCGATGTAACCCTATTAAGCGGAGTCGACTGTATTTCGTTCTTTTTCTGATTAGTGGGTCAAAATATTGTCAACCAAGATGATCTGAAAATTTATTTCTAGTTCAAGCCAGGTCAAATTAAGATCCAACCTTAAAACGAAATGAAAATTGTGTCCAGAATACCGCTTTTTAGCACTCCCCCCCATTAAAGGGGTTAATATAAATTTTCTTAAAAGGTGTGAAAATATGCATACTATATACATATGTTAATATCTAAAAAAAAGTCCCTCACAGACGGGCTAGAAGTGTGCTTCCACATTCCTTGGATGATGACACAAAACATATCATCCTGGGAATTTGGAAGCACACTTCTAGCCCGTCTGTGAGGAGCTTTTTTTCTGGGGGGCAAGCCTCCCAGACTCCCCAATTGTTTTGAAGTCAAAAGAGAATTTTGTCAAATTTTATTATCATTATGTGCTCTTCTTCGCTTATAAAAAGATTTAACCGAAATTAGTACCATAACAATTTTCATCCTACAAATTTGATGTAACAATTAAAGTTTGTAGGATGTAAATTTTGGCTGTGTCATCATGATTACGCCAGCATAACTAATTAGCATAGTTTTGTATAATCATCTATTCTGAACACTTTATACAATATATATTTATTTCTATAACTTATCATTTTATCCTTACTATTAAAACTCGATTAATGTGTGTGTATATATATTTATATATATATATATATATATATCTGTAACGAATTGATTGAAGAAACTGCCCGGCACAAAAAGCTGATTTTTGGCATGTGGGAGTCTTTTGGCCATGGCTCCACTAAGTTCTGAGCGCAGAGCAAAATGTCAACCCATCATGGAATTATGACGTCAATGTCACATTTTTAAAAGTTAAGCAATACAGTTATTCGAGCATAACTCAGCCATTATAGGAGAGGGAAGGCTGAAATTTTAATAGAATCTGTATACAAACATACCTCACATATGATGCAACTATCATCAAAAAATGATGACTCATCACTTTGCTATGACGTCATCATTACTCATCAAAATTTATTTTTAAAATTGACAAATTTGGTGATTTTTCGTGCGAAATCGATTATAACAGTAGGACAGACGTATTTAGAGATGTTATTTCACTTATAATTAATCAATGTGACTCCAGGCGCCCAAAGGGAGCCTCCTCCGACGGACAATTTGTGTCCGTCAGCCGCACAACGCAAGCAAGCGAAGCGCGGTTGTATATATATATGTACACTATATATACACTTTTGTATAATTATAAATTTCAGTTTTTCGAATATAACTCAGCCATTTTAGGCGACAGAAGGCTGAAATTTTAATAGAATATGTATATTAATATATCTCACATATGATTCTACTATTATAAAAAAGATGACTCATCACTCTGTTATGACGTCGTTATTACGCATCAAAAATTTTTAAATTGATAAATTTGGTGATTTTTCGTGCGATATCGATTATAATAGTAGGACAGACTTATTTACGTATTTTTATAATTAATCAATGGTGACCACAGGCGTCCAAAGGGCGCCTCCGGTGGACACAAAGTGTCCGCCAGCCGCCAAGCGCAAGCAAGCGAAGCGCGCTTGTTTCTATTAACCATTTATCATTATTGCTGTGTCATCATGATGACGTAAGCATAATTAATTAATTTTGTTGAGACATCTATATTGAACACTTTATTGAACAACTGTTTATCTCAAACTATTAAAATTTGAGCTCTAATAGGCATTTATCATTAAAATTAGGCGATGATGACGCGACAAAGTTTTAACCGCAAATTGCTCAGAGGTCCTATGTCCGATGGATCTAGGAATGAAATTGGTTTTAGAGGGCCTCATAATTCACCAGTGTTACCAATCTCAAGTTTCTAGCTCTTCTAGTTTTTGTGCAATAAGCAAAAGAATTAAATCACAAAATGCTACGTAATGATGATGATTTAGCATACATTGAAAATCGTATGAGGAGGTGCACATCTACATATATGTCTGCAGCTTAAAAAAAAAATTCAGGACGATATCTTTTAAACTCTGGTCTGTGCACCATTTACGGCCGGCCGGACACCAGCAATCATTTTAGTACTATGCTACTATACGTATTATTATATTGGATCATAGATCCAATATAATAATATAGGAAGCACACTAAAAATATTGTATTACTTTCAAAGTGCGAAAATCAGATTCTGCATCGTGAAATACTCAACATGAGCCGTTGAGCTCTTACTTATATCTCTAAACAAAGCTTTGCAGTGGAGTGTACTATATACGTATATATATATATATATATATATATATATATATATATATACAGTCGACTCCGCTTAATAGGGTCACATCGGCCGGAGGATATTTTTCTCCGATTAAGCGGAGAACCCTATTAACCGAAAATTTTTTGTGTTAGTTTCTATGTATGAGAGCTATTCCGGTCCTGCCAAAATGACCCTATTAAGCGGTTGAGCCAATTAAACAGTGACCCTTATTAAGCGGAATTGACTATATATATACAAGCGCGCTTCGCTTCGCTTGCTTGCGCTGCGCGGCTGGCGGACACTTTGTGTCCGCCGGAGGCTCCCTTCGGTCGCCTGGGATCACATTGGTTAATTATAAGGGAGCTAACATCTCTAAATACGTCTGTCCTACTGTTATAATCTATATCGCACGAAAATCACAAAATTTACCAATTTTTAAAATTTTGATGAGTAATGATGACGTCATAACAAAGTGATGAGTCATCATCTTTTGATGATATTTGCATCATATGAGAGGTATGTTAGTATAGAGATTCTTTTAAAATTTCAGTCTTCTATCTCCTATAATGGCTGAGTTATGCTCGAATTAACTGTATTGCTTAACTTTTAAAAATGTGACAATGACGTCATAATTCCATGATGAGCCGACATTTTGGTCTGAGCTCAGAACTTACTGGAGCCATAGCCAAAAGACTCCCATATGCCAAAAATTAGCTTTCCATGACCGGCAGTTTCTTCAATCAATTCGTTACAGATATATAGATATAGATATATATAAATATACATTAATCGAGTTTTAATAGTAAGGACAAGCGCGCTTCGCTTGCTTGCGCTGCGCGGCTGGCGGACACTTTGTGTCCGCCGGAGGCTCCCTTCGGTTGTCTGGAGGTGACATTGGTTCATTATAAGGGAGACATCATCTCTAAATATGTCCATCTTAGTTTTAAAATCAATATCACTCGAAAAAACACCAAATTTGTCAATTTTTAAAATTTTGATGAGTAATGATGACGTCATAGCAAAGTGATGAGTCATCATTTTTTGATGATAGTTGCATCATATGTGAGACGTGTTAGTATACAGATTCTATAAAAAATGTCAGCCTTCTATCTCCTATAATGGCTGAGTTATGCCCGAATAACTGTGTTGCTTAACTTTTAAAAATGTGACAATGACGTCATAATTCCATGATGAGTCGACATTTTCGTCTGAGCTCAGAACTTACTGGAGCCATAGCCAAAAGACTCCCACATGCCAAAAATCAGCTTTCTACGCCTGGCAGTTTCTTCAATCAATTCGTTACAGATATATATATACAAACATTAATCGAGTTTTAATAGTAAGGATGCTTCAAAAACTGAAAAATTGATAAATTTGGTGATTTTTCGAGTGATATCGATTATACTAGTACAGTCAGGGTCGCTTATTGTGAACCACCAGGGGACCAAAAAATCTGTTCATAATAGAGATACTTCATATTAAGCGAACTTGATTCAATACAAATCCTATCTAAAAAATGAAATTGGGACCAAGAGGTTAGTTCATAATAAACGAATGTTCATATTAAGCGACCCTGACTGTAACTAGGTATTTAGAGATGTTATCTACTTTATAATTAGTCTACCTATATGACCCTAAGCAGCTAAAGAGCGCTTCTGACGGACACTTTGTGTCCGCCAGCCGCGCAGCGCAAGCAAACGAAGCGTGATTGTGTTTATAAAAACCTGAAGTATATTAACGATAAACACTTACACCCTAGAGATCCTATATGCGATATTTAGTAAAATCAGACTGGTAAATTTCGTATTAGTGCGAGTACGGAGATATATAAATACATACGTACATATAAAATGAAAAAAACGAGTTTACGAATTTAAATACGTATAACTGTATGACTTACTTGGAAACTTCGCTCAAACCAACTCTTTTTCTGGTGTGTAACAACAAAATAAAGCAAAACAGTTCAAAAACATACTTGCCTATATCAGTACGCATTTATACAGGAAAGATAGAGCAAGATGTGAACCTGATACTGTATTGAATGGAATGCGAGGTATCAAGGATATATGAGAAGTTTAATGGACTATATAAATAACTATTTTAGGAAAGGGGAGTTGGTGTGGTTAGATTTCAGATTAGAAAGATTATACTGTATATTGATGATATCTCCATCTTGAGACTACATACATATTTAATTGGTGGATGTTTTCAATATACAAGCCCTCCATCAAGGTTAAAAAAAGCCAGTCGATTCAAAAGTAGGAAATTGTAAAAAAACACCCATTTGAAATAAGATGAATGTTGAAATTGGTATTCTATTCCAAAAAGTCTTTCAGATGCCCTTCTTTGGCTTTATCTCACCCAAAAATCCCACCTGATCGCACAATTTGGAAGAGTAATTTTTTAAATCATTTACATTCACTTTTTTAACTCAAAAGTTATTCAGAGTTATTCATACTCATCCAAAAAGGAGCAGAATTGTCTCCTCTACAAAATGACACGTTTAGTGTTTCCTAAATGTGATCTTCTATACCAGTGGTTCTTAACCTTAATTGCACGATTTCCCCCATCGTGGTACCCAATCATGATTTTTCTACGCATCCCAAAATATTGAACTTTGTATGAACAATGTTATTTTACCAACACACTATATTTAGTATAATTACTACAGTACGATATACTATGCAGAAAATGTATGTAGTACAATACTTAATCGCTATTAGTATATTAGTGTGATACTTAGCACTGTTTTTTCTTGACCAGCTCGTAATTCTGGGGTTGAAAATAGGGTTTCATTCCTGAACAATTGCCGTAATTCTGAAATTTTACATTTTACTATCAGTATCACTACTGTCTACTTTTTCTGAGAAATATTTTAGCATCCTAGATCCTACACACTTCTCCCCAGAAGTGCTGAAAAAGCCTTGTTTTGGATAAAGTACTTGTTAAACTTTCATATTCTCCACCCAAATGTCCCTGGGGGGTGGGGATTTTGGGGATTTTAGGTGTATTTGTCCAAAACAATGCTTTTTTGAAAATTTCAAAATCAACACAATTGACCAAACATGAGCTTAAAATTAAATATTTAAATAAATTTTGACCTCCTGATTTCAACAAATACATTAAAACATTGAACTGTGCTATAAACATCAATTCACAATAGATCAGCAAGCATGAAAGATGAACTAAATGATCATAATGTCAAGTCAATAATTATTACCTGCTAGCATGTATAAATTGAGAACTAGATCATACTCCATCTGAATGTTCTGCAACCTTTAGGATCTCAAGACCAAATATCCATTGCTGTGTCAGCGGAATATAGAAAGCGAAAAATTTCGTGGAAAGTTCAGGCAAAGGTTTAACAAGAACCTAGGTAGCACGGAAAAGAGCTTGAGCAACCTAGATTCACACGGAGTTTGTTTTAAGACTATGCTCCAAATGCATATTCATCAATAATATTAAAACTCGATTAATCTATATATATCTGTAACGAATTGATTGAAGAAACTGCCAGACACAGAAAGCTGATTTTTGGCATGTGAGTCTTTTGGCTATGGCTGCACTAAGTTCTGACCTCAGATGGAAATGTCGACTCATCATGGAATTATGACGTCATTGTCACCTTTTTTTATAATTAGAAATTTCAGTTTTTCGACCATAACACATCAAAAATAAAAAATTGACCATAGCCTACTCTAATAATGCCTCACAAAAATAACCATTGTAAAATAACCAAGGATGCGGTAATAGCCGAATGGATTAATACACGATTAGCCAAAAATCGTTAACCATGCAGAATAGGCATTAAGAATGTATTACCAGCATATATAAACATGGTATCAAAGCACATATATCCGTCGTCAAAATTTCGATTAGTCATCATATCATTGCGCAACAGGTCATTTTAAGCACGATTTTGGCAATTTTCTAAGCTGTTTTAAGCCTACTTCTAAATGTTATTAAGGTATAATTTTTGTGCAGAACTAAGATTAGTACGAGTTGATTTGAAAAGTTTCGAATTTTTCAATGGAATTTTGTTACATTCCTACGTTGCTATGGTAAAGCATTTTGATCAGTTTGAGCCATATCCTGTAAACTGTAAGAGCTGGGTCTTCAAATTTGATCGTATTTGATAGGCAATTGGATACTTCCTATTAAGTAATAATACAATTTAAACTTCTAAATTCACAGACTATAGAGTTATGCGACAATTTAATGTTTTGGTCACATTCTTAAAATCAAACCATAACTCAAAACTCGTTGAATTTAGAAGTTCAAGTTGTATTATCACCTAATAGTAAGTAGTCCATTGCCTATCAAACACGATCAAATTTGAAGATCTAGTTGCTACAGTTTGCACGAAATGGCCCAAACTGACCGAAATGCTTTACCATAGCAACGCAGGAATGTAACAGCATTCCATTGAAAAATTTTAAATTTTTCAAATCAACTCGTACTAATCTTGGTTCTACACAAAAATAGTACCTTAATACAATTTAGAAATAGGGTTAAAACAGCTTAGAAAATCGCTAAAATTGGCCTTAGAATGACCTGTTGCGCAATGATGTGATGACTAATCGAAATTTTTCCAACGGATATATGTACTTTGATACCATGTTTATATATGCTGGTAATACATTCTTAATGCCTATTCTGCATGGTTAACGATTTTAGGCTAATCGTGTATTAATCCATTCGGCTACTACTTCATCCCTAATCCATAATTTTCAGTGTATTGTGAGGCATTATTAGAGTAGGCCAGGGGTCTTCAACCTTTTTCTTCTGAGAGCCAAATTTTAGTTCTCTATTAAATTTGCGAGCCGCATTGAAAGTTTACGATCAAGTAGCCATAGGGGATACGTAACTAATTAATGAATAAGAAAATGTGTAATTGCAGAGTATTCGATATCCGAAAATGAAATAGTATATTGTCGAATACTTCTGATTTATACTTTTGAACAAGGCTGGATTCGGTTAACCGGTTAACCGGCTAACCGCCGTCAATCTCGGTTAACGGTTAAGGAAATCTTAGATCGGTTAGCCGATCTGCTTTATTTTCTAAATATTCACATTAATTTCTTTGTTTTTCGAAGGAGATTCAAGAATATTACTTCTAAAAATTTGTAAATGTAATAGAATTCCTATTTTCTAACCACAAAGTATATTTCGAGACCACTGAAAATTATCAATTTTTTCAATATCAGGTTAAAGCTTAGTCCAAAATCCATATTTCAACCAATTAATACTAGTATCGGTTAACCGGTTAACCGCCCTGGAGGAAACCAAAATAACCGAACCATAAAATCGGTTAACCAACCCCAGCCCTGTTTTGAATATTGAGAATGCATAAATTAATTTCTGAAGACAACATAAGTCTTCTATACAATTCAAACACCATTAAGGTTTCCAGAATTTAGAGACAATAAAGTGCTAATACTTTAGTATATTCGCAATGTCCGTTGAATAAAATACATACAGAATCCTTATATAACAAATTTCAAATTAAACAAAATAATGACTCATAAAAAATGTCCCGCGAGCCGCACACTTCATGTCAAGAGCCGCAAATGGCTCGCGAGCCGCAGGTTGAAGACCCCTGGAGTAGGCTATGAGTAAGCTAAGTTTTATGACAAAAGTAGTTCCTGTGAACTATAGCCAATATACTTTTGGTTATTAGTTTTATGGTTATAAATGAAGAAAACTAGTTGAGGGTTAAATCTAACCATAGAAAATGAAATATTTGACTTTTATTCAAATACACGAAATTCTCAATTTCACCTTGACAGACTGTATTTTCGCTTTATTTATAGATATATTATTCAATATTAGTATGCATACCAGGGAATGGAATGTTCGCAAACGGAATGAAAACAGCGCAATTCCGTTTAACTAAACTTGACGCCCGTTCAGTTTGCTCGTGTCAATCTCTGGTCTTTCCGTTCCATTCAGGCTAGCATTTTTCAGGGGCTATTTATAAATCGTTTATCCAATTCCTAACAAGGAATAAGTTATATATTATTATAGAAAATATGTCATAGGTAATGAATACGTATTGTCGTATTATATTTAAAAATAGAACAAAGCAAACTGTTATATTAAGGCGAATAAAGTGAATTATTAGCAGGGTTGGCTCCAGCCCTGAATCTCAGAGGGGGGCCAAGAAGATATAAAAAATCTTCCAGGGGGTGCTAGCCCCCCTTGCGGGAGTGGCTACTGCAGGGCTGGATAGACTTCCGAATCTCAGAGGGGAGTAAAGGTCTAAAATATTTTCAGGGGGAGGCTAACCCCCCCTCTAATTGGGTGGCTAGATGCAACCCTGAAATATATTAGTGAATATATATATATGCCTTATGGTACATTTATTGGTGTCCATAATCTAACATTTTAAATTTCAGAGATTAGCCCAAACATAACCTACTCAATAGGGGACGGTTCATTAGTTCGAATTTTATGAACTCATTGAACTGTCATTAGTTCGGAGGGATTTTCAATGTACGGTCATTAATGCCACTTTTACCTGGGGTCTTTTCTATTTATAGTCTGGACACCAAATGTATATGGCTTCCCCTCCCAAAATGACTTTAAACAAGAAATGACGCAACACATTCCTGGCATTGCGGGGTTAATTGGCATTTTAGAAGAGATATGAAATAAATAACCAAATAGTTTGTGGAGTAATTTATACTATCATACAAAATTCATACTAAATAGTTGTGGTTTATTAATAATTCCTTTCACTACTTCATCCCTAGTCTAAAATTTGGGGTTGATACCACCAGGCCTTAATTCAGTAGGCCCTGTCCCAAATTATCAAAATGCATTTCTCTAGCAACGCAGGAATGTGTGAACATTCCGATGAAATATTTTACTAATTTCCATCTTAAATCACGGTACGGTGTAGAGGTCAAAATTGCAAAATCGCAAAAAAATTCACACCTGCAAAAAAGGATAACTAAGTGCGAAAATGATACCCACATTAATTGAGAACACTAACATAATGAATTATTCTAGTTCGTAGATAACAAAATATACATTAGTATAGATATGGAAAATATTCTATATAATACTACGTATATGCATTCTGTTCCACCCTAGAATAACTAAGATGATGGAGATAGTTTGAATTAAGTTAACCATAAGATACTAGTGAGATTACATTGTGTTAGAGAAGAAAGAGAAAGGTTTACGAGATAGAATCGAGTATGGTGGCGCGCATCTTGGTGCCCATGGTAGGTGGAGCATTTATATTGAGTTTGAAAACACCCTCTATGACCGACAATTCAGGGGCAGTCGTCACCATCCCACAGAATGCGGCCCAGTCGTTGACTGCCAGTCCACCCCCGATCACATCACTCCCCCTGTTCACCGTCCCCGCGACGAGCGGAACCTGCAGCAAAGAGGAGAGCTCATCCAGTGCCAGTTTACTCGTCTTCGAGTGTACGAGGCCTCCACTGTTGTTGAACTGGCAGTACGATCCGACAAGAGGGTGCCCGGCTATCGTCTGTCTGAAGACCTCCACTTTCAGGGTGTCCCGGATGATCTCTTCCGTTTCCTTGTCCAGGTCCGGGTGTGCGAGAGCCAAGTAGTCGTTACAAGCGATCACATTTCCCAGCGCGGAGAGCTTCTCATCAACTCGCTGCACCTTGACCGAGTCGGGCAGGGAGTTCCTCAGGTGCTGTAGCTCTGGATCGCTGCAGGTCATGGGGACCAACAGTCCGTGTTTGTTTCCCACGCACAAACGTCCTATGATGCTACAGCTCGCTATGCTGGCATGGATGACTGGTATCACGTCTGAGAGCTCTGCATCGAATGCGCTATAGAAGTTCTCGGATTGGCCGATAGCGGTGATGCAATAGCCATTGGTAAGTTTCGAAAATACCCCTACCTCACTATTGCCTTCAAACTGGATGCGGAAAGCCATAATTGCAGAGAACAATAATCTAATGAAGCTGTCTATCTAAGATTTTCTAAATAAAATTACTCCTATGTATAATAATACAAAGTGTTCAATACTGCAACATAAATATCCCCCAGGACCTGGTTATTCTTTTAAAATCATTCCGCCTTTATTATACCTTTTTATTATATTTTATTATACCTAGAGAATAGGTAGTGAATGTCCTTTCTGAAAATATAAACAAGAGCTTCTTACCGGCACATAGACTGCCTTTGGTAGTTGTAGGCCCTAGATAGCAAAAATTCATCAAGACGTAATTAAGTCTAAAAAGAGACCTTGGTGAATAAAATATAATATCCTCCATCAAAATCTGGGAGACAGCCTACAAGATGAAATAAGAAGGCGTAATTAGATTCGGCACTTGACACAAGCTAAATTAAAGTCCAGTAGGACCATGTCCCCTATTTCTAGATTAGTATCAAATTCACTAAACAATTATGCACTAATTTTAGATGCCTTACTTATATAACAATCTAAGCATAGAGAAAACTGCAGTAGTTCTATTTTTAGAAAGTGCTACTCAGTTGATGTGTAGCACCATTTTAATTATAGAACACAATATTATGAATCAGACTGGCGCAATATGCTAATTAGATTACATCATTCGTTCGTATTCAGTAAGGATTGGACAACTTTGTGAGGATTCAGGGTCAATTCGAAAGATACCGTCGTACTTATTAAAACAGCGCTGGTGCCACGGTTTTAGAAAATCATGTTTCAGTAAATGCTGCTAATAGTCTTATAAACAGCCAACTTATATGTAGATTTTGTAGACAGGATATAAAGATGTTAAAGATTACGTATTTGAAGCTTTCGCCTCACCTAGTTGAAATTATTCAAGCAAGGGTATATCCCTCCCCTCAATCCTTACTATCAAAACTCGATTAATTTGTGTGTAGTATTTATATATACAAGCGCGCTTCCTTGCTTGCGCTACGCGGCTTGCAGACACTGTGTGTCCGCAGAGTCGCCCTGCGGGCGCCTAGAAGTTACTTATTCTAACCTATTATTGGGAATTATTTACTTTATATAAATATTGTGAACAAAGGTTAACGAATAATTTATCATATCGATCTGAAAATGTAATATTCGAAATCTACACCCCTAAAAACTACATTTCACCCGTTGGAAGCTAGTCTCTAGCATATTTTTCAAAATTTGTCAAATGGTGTGAAAATATGTATATAGAGGTGTGAAAATATGCACATAATCTTTTTTATTGCTATACACTATAATACATTTAAGATATCGAACATAAGTTGTGGCTTTGAAATAATTTATAATAACAATGACGATCTATTGTAGTTTTGTAGTAGTACAATGGTTTCTATTGTGATACTGCAGTCATTTATTTTGTATAGAAAAGGTGTTAAAAATTGTTTCCCATTTTTTTAGAGGTGTGAAAATTTCGCTTAGATCTTAGAACTTAATCGTAGTCATATCATTTGACACCTAGTACATGCCAATTTTCACAACTCTGACTTCCCAATTCTTCAATCAATTCGGACAAACAAAAAACAAAAACAAAAAATCCTAGCATTTTAATATATAAGATGTAACGTTGATTGAAGAAACTGCCAGGCACAGAAAACTGATTTTTGGCATGTGGGTGTCTTTTGGCTATAGCTCCACTAAGTTCTGACTTCAGACGAAAATGTCGACTCATCGTGGAATTATAATGTCATTGTCACTTATAATTAAAAATTTCAAAAATTTGTTATTCGACTATAACGAAGGCTGAAATTTTAATAGAATGTGTATATGAATATTCTTCGCATATGAAACATATGAACAAATGATGACTCATCACTCTGCTATGACGTCATCATTACATATCAAAAAAAAAATTTAAAACTTAGCAAATACTTCGAGTGAAATCGATTATAACAGTAGGATAGACGTATTTAGAGATGTTATCTATGTTATAATTCAGTGCTGTCCAACAGGCAGCCCGTGGCCTTGCTTTGTGCGGCCCGCGTTGCTTGCTTCAATCTCCCCCTTTTTTACCCACTTTTAGACAAATTCTCCAAATTTTTCCATATCATGCATCTCGTTTTCTCGTTGGTAGGGACATAGGGACATAGGGCTGATTGTTCACAATACAAATTGTCCAAAATGCCTCTATCCATACCCATCCCGAGTGCACGCCCCTGTATTGCGGCCCGCCACTAAATGGTTAGTGGTATGAAGCAGTTGCGGCCCGAAGTAAATATAGTTGGACAGCCCTGTTATAATTGATCAATGTCATTATTAAGGACCCAGGTGATATTTAACCAAAACCAGGATTATTCGAAAAAATCGAAATTTTCAATTTGCTCTTATGAGATATAAAATGTTGCCTTTGTACTGTTGCGTGGTAGTTTGAGATTCTAGTATTAACTAACCATGGATTAATTAATACTGTGGTATTTTGAGATATGTAAAAGTAAAGTTGGGTACATATGACACAATTTGAGGGCACGCGACACAATTTACTATGGTGGAACCCCATATGCACCATGAATGAAAATATACTTCATCCATGGTCCATATGGGGTTCTACCATAGTAAATTGTGTCGCATGCCCCCAAATTGTGTCATGTGCCACAATTTGGTGGCGGTGGTTATCAAGTTACGATGAAATCGAATGAACCACAAGGCCATTTGAGTATCTGAAACAAAATCTCAGAATACTACGATATATCTCAAAGATGCGCATGCATTTGTCCGAATTTTTAAGTTGTCACTTGTCCGCATCGATTCTTGGAATATTGTCACTTAATATTAAAATTAAAATGCCAATTTTACACTCAATTGGACAATATTTCGAACTTGAAAAGCTCCCTTTCAAACTTCTCTGATATATATTATTTGAATTTATTTCCAAAATGTTGACTTTCAATCTCATTCTAAAAAAAATTACAATTCGGACAAATGGCAATATTCCAAGAATCGATTCGGACAAGTGACAGTTAACGCAATTCGGACAAATGACAACTTAGAAATTCGGACAAATGCTGCGTCCCCATCTCAAAATACCAAGGTATTAATTAATTCATGGTTAGTTAATACTAGGATCTCAAAATACCACTCAACAGTACTAACTGACCTGAGACTATGGGATCGAATGACCTCTTTGAGCCATAAGATCGTCGATTTGGTAAACTTCTTATATTTGTATATAGTAGTATGCAAAGGTGTATATGAAAGCTGGGAAGTGGCCCCAGGCTCCCAAAGATTACTCTGCGGAGACGAGTGCTCGAACTATGCAAGTGTGCTTGTTATTTTATAAATACAACTTTACAATAGTGGTGTCAAAATATGAATATTCGGAAGTAAAACCCTGAAATGATGGAATTTGGAAAAAAGAAATAGATTGTGCCCATCTATCTAAGTACACCATAAACGGAGCCTACATATACAGGACAGACGTGGTACACCATGCGATAAAGGCATCTCCCTATAGGAACTGCATCAAAAAATGAGGGGCTTGCACATTTCAAAAAGAATTAGTTAAATGTAGTTAAGTGCGGGCTTATCAAAAAGTATCCTTTCTAAGTATTCCAAATTCAATCAACATTGGGATTTTCCTTGCCTAGACTAATGTTGATCAATGTTATTATTTTATAAATTTGGTTCTTTTCTTTCAAATTAAGAATTAATGAATATTTCTGAGTACAAGTATTTGTAAGAGAAGAAAAGTCTAAAACTTCAGAATGTTTTAATCATGCAAAATAAACAGGAACGATTTCTAAAAATCTCTAAAAAACTCTAAAATATTGCCAATATCAATCTTTAGATCTGAACATTGCAACCAAAATTGATCTGTCTCCTTCAAAACTTTTCCTTCCGTGTGCGACCAGGAAATTATCCAGTAGCAACAGGTCCCCTTTTCTCCAGTCAAACATGATCTGGCTTGAATGACACATGTTTTTAACTTGACTTATTTCCAGGTCTGGTATTTCATTACCGTCACTGAAAGTACAATGCTTTGGGTATTCATTTCTTGAAAATGATTTCAGAGAGGTGCTTATCGGTGCCGGCAGTTCTGAAGGGTGGAACAGGATAGCGTGGTTAAACCAAACCTCTTCTCCAGTGATCGGGTGACGCCGAGTTACGGAAGCATTGCTACAAGAATGATTAGAAACAATAAATACGAATCATGGATCTAGTAGCATTCTAAGTTGACTAATTCATGAACAAAGAGTATTTCAATTATTGAATAATTTATTATTCTTCGAAAATTAATAATTCTTTTGAATCATTCATGAATTATTCATTTTTCTTTGCGATTTTCAATGAATTAGTCGATTTAGGATTTATTACATTTGACAGAGAAGGAAACATGGAAGCCTTCAAATGATATAACTAGAATGTACAAGTATGTAGTTCAAATACAGCCGAAACCGTTTTTTTCTCACTCCGGTTTATCCTTACTTATCGGTTTTTTCTTACTATTTCAGAATCTTAATTATGTAAAAAATTCCAAATCTATATTAATTTACATCGTTTTTTTCTTACTGTTTGAACCTGTAAAGAAATAGTAAGAAAAAAACGGTTTCGACTGTAGTTATATTTAAAATATAATACAAGTAGTCCATGAATATTTTACCATAGAAAGACATAGGCGCCGATGATGGACCTGGGAGAACAGTGTTTAATTAACCCGAGCACGTCCAGGAATGTTGAATTGAAAGTGAAAGTTAATTGAAAGTAAACTGAAAATGAAAGTAAACTGAAAATGAAAGTGAAAGCTGGGTCATTTCTATTTATACCTTTGACCCCAAGTAATCCTCGGGTTAACAGTTTAACATGCATTGTATCGTGTTTGGACTTTGGAGTTTACTTATGCATGTTTGTTGCCTATTATCGAAATTAAGATGATATTTTTTTAAATGTACAGGTTGCTATCAAGTTTCTATATCTCTTAAACTTACCGTGCAGTCCTGAGGGTATCTCCTCTCCACTCAAACTGAAAGTTCTGATCTTGAAGGTATTTCTCTACATAATTAGGATCTTCCGTTCCATAGGTTTCTTGCCATGACTTCCCTGCCCCTTTCCCTCGACTAGATAAGTTCCAATAGTACTTCAGTCCCTTCTCTTTCCATTTATCGAGTATTTCCGCTGGAATCCTATGGAGGATATCTCTAGAACTCATGAGCGGAGTCTGCCCCCCGCAGCCAGAATTAGGGGGCGTGAGGCAGAAGAACGAAATGTGTGAGGGGGACAGAGGAGAATAGGACAATTCGTTATGAGGAGACATGTCGTATCTTGAAGGGTACTCAGTGGAGGTGTAGATCTTGTCTAGGATACGAGTGCGGGGAGATATCCCGTCTATGTAGTTAACCTGTGGACCCAGGATCCCGCTTAACTCTAGAGAAATTGCTGAAAAATCTTCTGCCGAATGAAGTTTGAAATTTCTAAATAGAAGAGCGCCATTTTTGAGCAAAAATGATTTGATAGATTCAGGATTTTGGGAAATTAGATGTCGCAAATCTTTGACGGTATTAATCTGCGGTGAAGAAGGCTCAATCACTAATGGAAATGTATCTTCCTCAAATAAATAGTACATTCTAGTATTCGCTAATGTTTGGAAAGATATATTCGTATTTCTCGGCTCAATAATCGTTTCTATATTAACAGAAACAGGACTGGAGTTCTCGGTTATCGATTCAACATAATCAGGAAGATATTCCTGCTGCGATTGAAGATAAATGGCCAACTCAGATACAGTGGGGTATTCCGATATAAGATGAAACGAAACTTTCTTCCCTAAACTCTGCGAGATCTGCTCAGCGAGCGAAATAGCTAGCAGTGAATCCAGTCCCATATCAGAGAATTGAAGAGTTCGGACGTCGCTCCTGTTCAGTATGTCAGCTCCTACAAATGCAGATAATGGATCCAAAATTCTTGTCTCCAACTCTGACAATACAGAGTTTGAAATCTGAGTTTCAACCTTCGATTTTGGTTCTGTTGCAAGTTCCGTAACTGCAGTGGTTATTCTATCGCTTCGTCCGGAGAGGGCCGCTATTGGTGCATCAGAAGCTGCTAGGCTCCCACCACCCAACAGAACCACCTGTTTCTCACCAAAAGAGGAGGGAAGCGATTGAGGACTGCTCACAATACCGCTCGAGTAGGTGCTGGTGTAGAGGGATGCGATAGAGCTGAAAGCGAACTCAGTCAATTTGGCCAACTTCTTGCAGGTATCAAGACTGGTATTGCAAGCTAGGATTAGAGATGTGTTCCATTCTCTATTTACCGCCAACCAAACCGAACTACCGTTGGTGATACCAGAGAGGAACCGGTATGAATCCTGATCTGATTGAAACATGAAGTTGAGAACTTGTTTAAAGGGTATATCACTTCGGTTCTGTCCAACTAGATATTGCGAGAGCGATATCAGATCTGTCAAGTTTGTGAATATCCCATCAGCGAATTTGAAAGCTTCCCCGCACTTCCAACTGCACACTCGTTTACCCTTAACATCATGACCTTGATAGTGCTTCAGCCTAAGAGTGCGCATGGACGCAGTTATGAAGGTAGATTTCAGACCTAGAGGCTGTATGATGTAGGATTGCAGCAGCTCTTCATAGGACTGGTCTGATAATGCAGTGAGTGCGTGCGTAAGCAACGCAGTACCAAATACGGAGTACGAGTACTTAGCTCCTGGGTTGCTAGATAGCTCGCAAGTTGTGAAATCGGAGAACAGGTCTGATAGGGAGTAGCTGGAAAGGGAGGACACATCCCATTCAAGCTTGGACGGCAGGAAAGGGAGACCAGAGGAATGAGTAGCGAGCTGAAAGAGAGTGATCGATTTCTGTAACTCTGAAACTGAAAAGTCAAGTGGGAGGAGATCTGCTAGTTTAGTGCTGTTGGAAACCCTACCTGAGTCTAGGAAAATGTTGTAGATGATGTAGACGAAGATGCTGGAGAGACAGCCAATAGGATAAATCGTGTCAGGTGCAGGGGAGATGTCTCGTAAATGCTCAAATGTAACAGATCCACCTGGAAACTGAATTGCAAATGATATGTCAAAGTTAGAATGTTCGCCTTCTAGAATCTTGGCGGAGAAACTCTTACATAGACGAACTAGTGAGGTTGAGACATTTCGATCTAATTCAACAAGGGCTTGTTTGGGAATAACGTTAGAGAGAGGGCTAGAAGCCATGACGTAGGACTGCTGAGCAGATTGTTGGGGTTTGTGATGCTTTAAAACCCGTTCAACATCGCCCACACTGTGTAGCTGTTGTTGGAAAGGATAGGGAAACATGCGTAATTTGGGAGTTGAATCTTCAAAGAAACCAAAAAGATTCCATTTCAAAGGTTGACCATGCTCCCAAGCCTCCCTCATAGTTTCTAGATAATGTGAATCAGATTTTAACAGCGGAGTTAAGAGTTTGACATTTGAAAAGTGCTTCGTTATAATGGAGGACAACCTTTTTCCAGGACCAACCTCTACGAAGACTGCATTAGCTATCTGAGATGCGGTTTTCAGGGCTGAGTAGAACAAAACGGAACTGACCAACTGATTCTCCCAATGTGCGAGAGTAGCTAAACTATCTCCCTTGACCCATCCCCCCGTGACAGTAGAAATGAGAGCACTCGTAGTATTTTTCGGAGGAAACTGGTTTAGAAGCTGCCTATACTCGGGAATGATTTGCTGGAGAACTTTAGAATGGAAAGCTGTCGGCACCTGCAACTGTTTAAATTTAATATTGCTAGCAGATAGGTGTGAGTAGAGCAGTTCTAGCTTAGTCTTCTCTCCTGACAACACAACTTGTTCAGGACTATTTATCGCTCCGACTGATACATCAAACCTGGAGGCTAAAATCTTCCCGGCATCCTGACCAACCTGTACAGCCGCCATTCCATACTCCGGCCCTGCTATCTTCATGATAAGTGTACTGCGGTGATAAACTAACTGGATTGCTTCCTCTAATAGGAATACGCCATTGGCTGTTGCAGCAGAGAGCTCGCCGAGACTGTGCCCTATTATGGCAGCAGGAGTTAAGCCTACAGCCCGGAGGAATCTGACCAGACTGACTTGCAGACAGAGTAAATACACTTGGAGTTCTGGAGATGAGGAGTGTAGAGTCTGGGAGAAAAGTAGGTCAATCAACTCAAAGTTGAGTTTAGTATTGCATACGTGTGCACATTCGTCAAAATATTTCCTAAAAACGCGGGAATCTAAGTATAGTCCAAGTCCCATCGTAGGGAAGTGTGTGCCTTGTCCAGAAAGGATCAATACTAGGTTGTGGGGACTGTTAGAAGCAGGGATTCTCTCTTGTTTCAATGACAACCATTGTTTCATCTGACTTAGCAGATCGAACATATTGTCAGTTAGTAGGCATTTACGGAACGGGAAGTCACGCGTGGTGTTGTAAACAGAGGCGAGGAAACTCTCAAAATGCATGTCAGAATGGCTTTCAATCAAATGAACCAATTCACTACAACTTTGCTTCAATGCATCTCCACTATGTGCTGAGAACGGACATATATATCCGGCATTTGACCTTATATTCTCTGGAAGTGTTTGAGACCGAGTGTGTTCCTCTAAGATAATATGCACATTACTTCCTCCCTGGCCCAAGCCATTCACAGCGACTCGCCTCTTCTTTCCGCTGCCAACCCAAGGCACGACCCTAGAAGTGACCTTGAACGGTAGCGAACTGTGCCTACTCGTGTACTCTTTATTCCAGTCAGAGAAATGCAAGCTGGGGTAGAAGACACCTTTCTCTAACTGCAGCACTGATTTGCACAGAGCAGCAGCTCCCGACGCGTATCCCAGATGTCCAATGTTAGACTTGACTGAACCTAAATAGATCTTTCCCTGATTTGACTGATAGGCATTATGTAGTGCTTCTAACTCAATCTGATCTCCCACTTGAGTGCCAGCCCCATGTGCTTCAATACTCCCCACAACTTCCTCACAGTCACTTATACCAGCTAACGAGATGCACTTCTTGATACAACTCGTCATGTTATCAAGGCTCGGGGAGAAATATGTATCTTTGTTCTTTCCATCATTATTAATGACACTCCCTCTGACCTCGCAGTATATAGGATAGCCTTGCTGTAGAGCTCTGTCTAGAGATGTGACAACCAGCAGACCTATTCCACTCCCAGGAACTAAGCCGTCTGCATTCTGATCAAATGATTTGCAGTGACCTGCAGAAGGAAATTAGTGAGATCGCTGTATGTACTTGTTAAGATTAATATGAAGCAATGAGTTATTCGCCAAGAAATTCCGTTATTGATCTGTTAGTTTTTGAATGAACAAAGGATTCATGTAGTCATCAGAAATTAGCAGCAAACATTGCATTTCTACCTTAGAGTACAGTGCATTATAGGTGTTAATATGAATATCATCATATTGACCTGAATCGAAAATACCAAACAAGGTACGCTTTACAATGCAAAGGAATCTACAGAGCAAATGTAGTAAGAATTATACAGCCCTCCAGAGATACGCTCCTAGTCTAAAACCAATAAATTTTCATGCGCCTAAATCGCTAAATAGCATTATAATATAGAGTAAATTGGTAATATTCTGAATTTCCACGCTCCTAAACACTTTCGGGCTCAAAACCATACGCAAAAAGGAGCGTCTCTTGCTCCTAGATAATCCCTTGGAATTATATGTTATTCTGAAGGACAGACATGGTACGCTGATCAGACCGTAAGAGCATTTCCCTATATAAGCAGCACAAACAAGACTCCAAAATGAATAAAGTGCACACTATCCTCACCAGAAGGAGAGAAAATCATATCTTCCTGCTTCCTAACCGGAGTTAGCTGCGGAAAGCTGATATCAACTCCCCCCACAATAGCCGCAGTGCATTCTCCAGCCCGTATGGAGTGGGAGGCCAGGTGCAGGGCCGTGAGTGAGGAGACACAGGTCGTCTTCACGAGCAGAGACGGCCCGGTTAGGTCGAGGTGGTAAGATATGAAGTTCGCTGCTGTCTCATCGGTGAGGACCCTCTCTAGGTAGAAGGAGAGAGCGGGGTCCTTCCGGTACGAGCAGAGGTCTGCTCCTGACTGCGGGAGGTAGGTGTTGGAAGCGCAGCCTGCAGAATATCCATAATTACATCTCTATTAGACTATTTCAACAGGAACTGAGTGTGTCTTTAGGGGCAAGGATATAATAGTGGCATACTGCATACATTTTTATTACACATGTACAGTCGACTCCGCTTAATAGCTTAATAGGGTCACATCGGTCAGAGGACATTTTGGACCGATTAAGCGGAGAACCCTATTAACCGAAAATATTTTGTATTAGTTTCTATGTGTGAGAGCTATTCCGGTCCTGCCAAAAGTGGCCTGATTAAGCGGTTGACCCTATTAAACAGTGACCCTATTAAGTGGAGTTGACTGTATAACAAAGAATCATTATTTTACATTATACAAGTACGGATACACTTAATTACTCGATATACTGGTTTGCTATACTTCTATTGAATAGGAATGCCAGCTGAAAACTTCTTAAAACTGAAAAAATAACAATAAAATAATGAAATTTCAATCGCTGACCATCATAGTGTTCTAATGGCGATGAGTAGTTACTCTCAAAATGCAGAGTTAGAAAAGTACACAAATGGTCATCAAACCGAATTGGAACTCCATTTTACTCTAACTAGCACCTTAAACACGAGATGGTTAACTCAAACGAAGACTTCTGATTGAGTTTCAACCATATTTTTAACAGAAACAGACAAGTAAACATTCTCACTTAATTAAATTAAAAATTAAACTGAAAATGCACACTGAAACCGATACAAATCAACTCTAAATTCAGTTAGCATCCCTTCTACTAATTCAGTCAGAATGTTACCGGACTTCCGTCTACGTACTTACCTATAAACACACCAACCGTCTCCTGCTCAAGAGAGAGAGCGGCGTCTCGGATAGCATTAACAGAATGCTGCAGAGCTAGTCTGTATTGAGGGTCCATCAGTGCGGCGTCGAACTTAGAAATGTTGAAATAATCAGCATCGAACAGTTCGGGGTCTTTCAAACTTCCTCCAGCTGAGATATATCCTTCTTCTATAATGAGTTTCAAGATAATGGACATGGAATGGTTGTACATGCAAGGCTACGGCTTAAGGTACAAGTAGTTATGTGTGAATATCTGGAATTTTCATATTCAATTGTCGCATAATTATACGAATATTTTGCAACTTGTATGATTACCTTCATTTAGACTAAGTTTGCGTTAATATCAATTATGCTCACTTAGTCCAGGAACACGAGGGGTCTGGCCCTCGGATAATCAAGCTAGAGGGTGCTAAATATTTGTTACTCCTTAGGGAGAATATTAACGCTCAATTTTCCCTTCTACCATTTCTTGATTGACTCGTGTAGTAATATTCACTCTCTTATATCTAAAATATTAATATCACCCCGAGGATATACGGTAATTGTTCATGGACCAACAAATGGATATTTTCATTATTTAAAAAAACAAGAACTAGGAATTAGCATAACATCAGATTAATTTAATTTGGCATATACAGATAAGATATGTAGCACCTTCAAAGAAAAATAGACGGGGTGTAACGATTTTTTTCCCATAAATGGTATTTGCTTGGGCAGATTTCAATGAAGTAATCAACAAGCAAAATAAACGAAACTCTAAATACACTTGAGAGTATATCAAATTTTCGAAAATCTAGTCAATCAAAACAATCCATCCAGATTCTAGTAAGAAGCGCATAAAATTATACTAACGCAAACCAACCCAACCCAAGAAATTTGAATATACTATTTACTTCCCAGTATAGGAATAGAGAAACAAAAATTCCCAGATATTACTAGCAATTCATGACAACTCAATACGCCTAGGGAAGATTTAGAACTTTTCATTGAGTAATTGGGACGGCTCGATGACTAAGTACGTAATTAAAATGACAGAGTTCACTAAATCGGGTCGAAAGAGCTGATGCCTGATGATACGATGTTGTGGTAACTCCAGTATTCATATTCCAAAATTAGACGACTCAATGACTCAGACCTAAAGTTCATGATTATGAAAAGCCCTGATAATAATCGGTAATTTCTAACTTTACCTGTCTCGTGTATTTCAATGCAATCCTTTCCCTGTAGAAGTGTGTCGTGGAATGCTTCCTTATTCTCGGAGCCAGGAAACTTGCAGGACATCCCTACCACGGCCAGTGGAAGGTACTCTGGATGCGGCGGCTGTACTGCAGCAAGCACAGGCACGCTTGTACGCAAATACGACAAATCCTCCAACTCTTCTTGCTTGTCATTTGAATGTACCACTTTCTTATCAGATTTGTTCACTATCCAATTAGCCTGCGTCCACACGGTATTACGCGTCATCATTTCAGGCAGGCTCAGATTCACATGAAATTCTTGCTGAAGTTTATAATGCAGCTGGACTAACAGCAAGGAGGTGCCTCCGAGTGTGTGGAAGGGCTGGGTTAAGGGAACTTCCTCCAAGGACAGAACCTGTCTCCAGATTGCACATACTTCATCTAACAAATGTTGACTCACGAATGAAGTTTTTTCAGTGGGGATGTTCTCAGCAATTTTATCCGCATCTTTTGGGAGATCTTTCAGTATTCTATTCCTGTCTATTTTTCCATTTACTGTGAGAGGGAATGATTTGAAAAAGTAGAATTTGGAAGGAATCATGACAGAGGTCAGATACTTTCTAGCATGAGTATCCAGCTCCTCACGTGCGACGGAATTCTGACATAGAACACAAGCAACTAAGGTTTTTATGCTTGAGCTTTCTCTCTTTTTGAGAAACACGATGGCCTGCTGGACTTCGGGATGCTTCGCAAGTGTCTGTTCAATTTCGAAAAGTTCAACTCGCTGACCATTAAGTTTTACTTGAAAATCGTAGCGACCTAGGAATTCTATCTTTCCATCCATTCTCTGCTGTACTTTGTCACCTGTCCTGAAGTACAATCTCACATTCCCAACTTCGTCTGGCAGTGAGGCAAACTTCTCACTGGTCGCATCCGGGAGGTTAAGATATCCGGACATGATAGCCCCGCTTACTAACAACTCTCCTGCTAAACCGAATGGTGTTGGACGTAAGTGTTTGTCCACGATAAGCAATCGAGTATTAGGATTAGCAGATCCTATCGTGACATTAGTCCTGCTACAGTCTTCTAGAGATAGCATAGCAAACGTACATGTGATGGTAGCTTCCGTAGGTCCGTATGAGTTACTCAATCGCAAATGTGGATAAGACTGCTTGAGTCTATGAAGAATAGACGGACAGGCTACATCCCCTCCCACGTCCACGTACCTGACCTGCTTGAAGGCATGAATGAAGGTCTCAACTAGCATATGGAGAACTGGCGTAGGTAGCGTCATGTAAGTAATAGACTTAGATACGATTGTGGCTGCAAGCTTGCTCAACTGCATTCCGAGACATTGCTGGTGTAGGATCACACCTTTAGAAGCACTGAATAGACAGCTGTACACTTGAAGGGTTAAAATGTCAAATGACAAGCTACCGCAAATCAATACTGTCTCATTAGGCACGTAAAACGGGGGGGATTTGACGTGGACACGTGTAATAATGGATTGTTGAGGAATCGCGACAAATTTCGGTTCTCCAGATGAGCCGGAAGTAGGCATAATATAGAGTGTCGGGTTTGTCAGCTTAAAATTATGATTCTTTGGGACTTCAATATTTTCCAGCATATCTCTCTCTAAAACAATAACAATTGTAGATCTGCATGTTAATAATTCTCCACACAATGCCTTGTATTGTTTGGTCGTGATAATAACGGTAGACGTCTCAAAGCTGGCTTGGATGCGTTTGGAAGGAAGACTGGGATCTACTAGGACATATGTACAATCACATATAAGGGCGGATATGACTGAAATGACGAGTTCTATCGTCACATCCATGATTATAGACACAACCCTATTTTTGGTCAATTTTGAGGGAAGGCATTTACGAATTTCAAATGAAAAACTGTAACATTTCGCGAAGAATAACTCATAGGTCATCTCCTCTTCTCCAAATTCAAACGCTATACGACCAGCGTATTCATTTGATATGTCATATACCAGCTTCACAACATTCTGATATTCAGATGGAATTTGGGGACCAATTAATGATTCCTTATAAGGACTGGGTAAAGCAGACAATCTTGACAGTGGAACATCAGGATAAGTGCAGAGAGATTCCAATAGCGAATTGTATTGAGCTAGAATATTACCAGAAATCTCTTCTTTAATCCTCGTCTCACTAACAGTTAAAGTCTCCTCAATCGCACTATCGGTGAGGTTGACTTCCAACAGAAAGTCTTGTACGAAGTTTGGTAAGTAATCGAAAGCAGGAAAACATTCCGCACGACCGAATTTTCCGAAATCAAGCGAGGTTTGTAACTGATTTGAGTCAAAACTAAATATGATCGGTATCCTAGTCCAACCGAAGGAATTCGGTTTTAGAAACGGGTGGATCTCTTCGTAGGCTACGGGTGAATTATCTAGAGCAGTGAAGAATGCTGATTGAGTAAGCTTAGTTAGATCTCTGAAAGTTAGTTTGGAAAATATATTTTCGTCTTCAAATCCTAAGGCGATGGGAAGGAGATTCACACTCGGACCGAAGTGTTGCTTTTCGGCTACCGTGGAGCGAGTAGATACCGGGGTGAGAATGGTAGTCGCTAGATCCGGTTCCAAATAGAACGTAAAGAGATATAAACAAGCAGAGAGGAGAGTAATGAAGCTGGTAACGCCGCAATCTCTGCTTGTACGCTGTAGCAAACTCACCGAATCCTGTCCAAGGGAACTTTTGAAGGTTTTAGGAAGTTCTGAAGTGGATTCAGGAGGTGTCAGGTGGAACATAAAAGATGCAAACTGCGGACAAGTAAACTGAGAGAGGTGTTCTCTCCAAAAATCTAAATTAATCTTGTCTTCGACATTAGAAAGTTCGAGAAAATTTGTCTGTTTGAGGGCATAGTTTGGATATAATTTGATGAAACTCTGAAGTTCATCTAATAACAGATTTACGGACCATCCATCCGCCGCTATGTGATGGAGGACTAGGACTATCAAAGATTTAGATTTCCCCTCTCCAAATATCAAGTCTACAAGACTAGCTCGGACCGGGATGTTATTCTCTAAGTCAAAGGGCACATTTATTTCAGAATAAACAAAATCCTTAACTTTCTCGCATTCTAGTGCATTTTCTTCACAGTCAAATGGCAATATGATTTGCTTATGTACGCAGGGGAAATTGGTTTGTATAATTTCCTGAGAGAATTCGGTCGCTAGAGAGTAGACAGTTCTTAATATTGCGTGACTTTGAATGAAATAATTAAAAAACTCTTCAACTATCTTCCAATCCAGGGGATGCTGTGTGAGTATGCAGATTGGAATTTGATATGCAGTTTGGTTAGGATTCAATAGATAGGCAAGCGCGAATTGTTTTTGTGTGGAAATCAAAGGATACGACTTGGAAATCAGGATTTCACCAGGAACCTCATTAAAGTTAAGCTGCTGTACAATGAGAGAGGAAAGATCATTTATAGAATTTATTTCTCGCAAATCTCTCAAGAGAAGTTTCACTCCAAAGTGTGTGTTGACTTGGTAACATATGCTTGTTAAGAATTCATCGTTTTGTTTGGATAAATCAGATCCAGTCAGAAGTGGGAAATGCTTGGTTAAGAATTTTAAAATATCTTGCTTAGATAGACCAACACTATCATCACCAAGATTCCGTTCTAACGGTATCGTAGAAAGTTCAAAGTTCTCGCATATGAACTTAGCGAGAGAAGTGATGGTTGTATTCTGGAAGAATTCCCTCAGAGATACTTTGATTTTGAGGCTCGAGTTAATCTCAGTAACAAGTTGCAACGCTACAATGGAATTACCACCTATGTGGAAGAAATCTGACGTCATAGAAATTTGAACACTTGGAAAATAATTCCTATAAACTTGTTCGATATAAGCAATCACTTCACTTCTCTTATCTTTCTGATCAGTTATTTGACACTCAGGACTTAACAAATAATTTGAGATTTTCCCATTTTCTAGCCAGCTCAACAGTTTCTGTCTGTCCACCTTTCCGGTGTTCCCCCATGGCAACTCCTTAAGGAGGTGGATGTCACTCGGGAGCATATAAGGAGCTAGTTTGTCTCGCAAATGATTGGTTAACTCTGATGTGAGGTCTGAATAATCTTGTCGATCAGTGGTACAACAGCCGATAATAGAAACAGGTACACCCAGCTCTTTCAAACAGACAGCAATAAAGTCATCCACTCCCGGGCACTCTAGTCCCACCCTCTCTATCTCCCCCAACTCCAGCCTCTGGCCTCTCAGTTTAATCTGCCAGTCACCCCGGCCTATAAACCGGAAGTTGTTCGTAAAGTCCAGATACCCTAGATCTCCTGACTTGAAAAGCCTCGACCTGGAGTCCTCTTTGAAATGATATGTTTTGAATTTTTCCTTCGTTTTATCTGCGTTGTTGAGATAACCAAGTGCCACACTAAGACCTCCCACTATGATTTCTCCTACAATACCCTTCGGCAGTAGATTCATATGCTTGTCCACTATAAATATAAAATTGTTGGAGAGAGGACGACCAATGGGAACGTCATTATAGATGAGGTCGTTAATCTTGTAAATCGTGTCGACTACAGTTATCTCCGTTATGCCGTGCAGATTATAGAAGCTGTTAGGAGGACCTTGAGTTAGTATTCTGTTGGACACAATAGATGGGAGTACATCCCCTGAGACCAATAGAGCCTGCAGTGAAGAAAACACTCGAGGATAGCCTTTGGAAAGGATGTCGACGAGAGCTGGAGCTAGCATCAAACAGTCGATGTATTGACGTTGTATCAAAGAAGCGAATAAGTCCAACTGAGCCAAAAACTTGTTCCGATCGTACATGCAGAGAGTTGCCCCGTTCAGGAGTGAGCAGTAGAACTCGTATGCGTAGATGTCAAAACTAAACGAGCTGAACTGACAAAACCTCGATCCTGGTTGTCCAGCGAGTTCTGGTGTGAGGCAGCAGCGTGCGATAACGTTACTCTGACTTACAATCACTCCTTTCGGTCTTCCCGTACTCCCAGATGTGTAGAGGATGTAGCATATCTCATTCGAGTCCCTTATTACTAATTCCTCTTGAACTGAGGCCTCGGCGTAAACCAGCGGTTCAATGTCAATAATAGTAGAAACATGTTGTGAGATGGTGTATGCTATATCAGTACTGGAGTCTGTTAACACAGTTGATATGTTGGCGTCTTGCACCATGTACTCTAGTCTGCCTGTGGGCAGGTCTGGGTCTAGGTACACATAACCGAACCCTGCAAACAGGATGGCTAGAATCCCCGCTACAAGACTAACTGACTGCCGCATGCATACACCTATGATGGAGCCCTGGTGTCGTGTCAGGCTAGTAATAGATGGAACTACATTAGATATGAGGTGGCAGAGGTGTGAATATGTGTATATGCAATTCTCGATCTCTAAAGCTATGCAGTGAGGCGAGTTCTTAACATGCTGATAGAAGACTTGTGGGATGGAAAAGTTGGTAAGTTTGGATATGGGGGTGGTACTGAGTGACATTATGTCTCTATACTCTTCAGAAGAAAGAAGAGAGAACTTAGAAAGTAGGGCGGTAGGCCGCTCTGACACAAATTGAAGGAGCTGCTTGAAATCCTGTGCGAGCTGTCTCATGAAATACTGACTATACAAAGAAGATTTGTAAGCAAATCTAGCTTGCAGGCCTTCCGTCTCTAGCAGGTCTATGGAGAGAACGAGGTTGCTCTTCGCTTGCATGTTAAGCTCAGGGTAGAATGGAAACTCTCTAATGACGAACTCTTCACTCTTCACGTGCGAAAGCATCTTGGAATGTTCGTGAAACACGAACAGAGCTTGCATCTTATCTTCAAATGGTGCATCCCTGTTCTCATCCAGATCGAGTCCACTCACAACCAGTTGCAAAGGCACTAGCACATTGTCCATAGCTTCTCTCACAGTCTGATGCATCCTGACAAGGAAGCTACTGAAACTATGTTGAGTGAGAGGCTTCAATAGACCGAACTTGGTTCTAATCAAGGTGACATTCATCAGCGGACCAATTAAATCCATTCCTTGCGTGATGTGTGAGCGTATACTCATCGGGGTGGCAACCGTGACGTCGTCCTGATCTTGCGAGTACTTGGAGAGGAGGAAAGCGTAGGCGGCGAGGAGAGTGGTGAATAAGGAGGTGTTATGGGCAAGTGACACTTCGAGGAGTTTTCTCCTTATTTCCGGTTTAATCGCACACAAGACTTGCCCAGCACTGGTTTGGTTTGAACCACCGTCCATGTCTGGCATTATATGCAACGGATCCAAACTGTCCAGCTGTGCTCTCCAGTATCCTAGCTGGTCTCGGAACGTACTTTGGTACTCTGGGGATCGCTCCTGCATTGCAAAGTTCACATGTTGAATGGGTGTGGCTGTGTTCAACTTAGCTGAGGTATCAGAGTATGTGCAGTAAGTATCAAGGAGCTCTACAACCAATTTATATAGAGAAAGTCCGTCAATGAGAATATGATGTGTGACTAGCAGTAAGATTAGCTTCCCTTGTAGGTTCTTGGAGAAATTCACGCAATTAGTATTCTCATTCATGATGAACAGCTTGAATCTGAATAGAGGGAGGGAACTCAGTGAGAATTCATGATGTATATTCTGGAGCAGAGCATTTCTCAGATCTTTAGAAGAGGTTTGCAGGACTTGGAGCTTACAGGGAAAAGAAGGGTGGAGTTTCTGAAAAAATTCCTTATTTTCTAAATGGAAAGTCGTTCTCAATATGAAATGAGCATTGACTAGGTCATCTAATGCAGTCTGCAATAGAGGCACATGGAAATTGCCCTCTAACTCCACTGCAAGAAACTCGTTGTAAGTACTTTTAAGACTATTCGATTCATGGAGATAAAATATTTCTTCTTGAGCGAAAGAAATCGGCATCTTTCCAGAGAAATTTGTTTGTCGATCCAATGTCAAAGCTTTCCCAATTTGTTGCGTATTCCTGTTACTTGACTGTATAAATCTACATAAATTGAGAATAGACGGATCTTCAATGAAGAGAAAAACAGGCATACAAACACCATATTTAGAGTCGATATCATCCAGCAGGGACATGACAAGCAAAGAATAGCCACCCAATTCCATGAAACTGTCCCCCGTACTAATCTGGTTCTGATCAACATGTAGGTGTTTGGAAAAACATTCCTTCACAAACTTTAAAACTCCGATCTCGATGTGTAATGGAACATTTTCGGTTTCATCTTCCAAGCTTAACTTGGATGGATCTGGAAGAGATTTCATATCGATCTTACCAGAATGGAGAAGTGGAAATTGTTTGACAAAAATGTAAATGCTAGGAACCATGTAGGAAGGGAGGGTTCTAGCGATGAGCGAGCGGATCTGTTTCTGCCTACTGATATCCTTCCAAAAGGAAGGACAGTCTGAAATGGACATAGAAGCGGGGTCAAGTTGTATAAATGCCACCAATTGTGGATTTTCTTTTGAGAATCCAGTGACTCGTACGAGTACTCTCTCAACGAAAGCTATTTTAAGCAGAACTGTCTCAACCTCTTTCAGATCACACCTGTACCCTGATATCTTAACTTGCTCGTCTACCCTCCCTACGAACTCCAGCTCTCCACTAGGCAGCCAAGAAACGAGATCTCCAGTCCTGAAACAAACCACCGCTCCCTCCTCAGGCGATAGAAAGAGCGGAGCAAACTTAAGCTTTGTCAATTCCGGGTTTTTATAGTACCCGTGAGATAGACAGTCTCCAGCAGCAAGTAGCTCCCCCACCACATAAGGTTCCTTCACTACCTCTCCGTCACCGTCTACTATGTAGCAGCTAACGCCAGTGATGGCTCTACCTATCGGCATCCTCTGGTGCTCGTCAATGTCGCTAATGCCGTCAGGGTTCACGATGTGGAAGGTTATGTCACTCGCTACTTCAGTACTGCCGTACAGGTTTATTACAGAGCAAGACGGTAGGTATGTGAGGAAGTCTTTCGCAATGAAATCGTATAACAATTCGCCTGTCGAAACGAGGTATTTCAGTGAAAACGAGGACTTCACTTTTCTACTCAAGATTTTATTCATATTCATTAGAACGCTTGGGACAACAGTGACATGCGTGACTGAGTATGAGTGAAGGAGGTGAAGGAATAGGGATACGTTCATGAAGACACGCTTAGCTATGAGTATGGTGGGCGTGCCTACTAGCAGACCACCTAAGGATGTCCATAGGAAGTCAGTGAATGCAGGTGATGTTTGACAGCACAATAAATCATTGGACTCAAATGGGAATTGCTGCCAATTCCAGCAGTACCTGTTCAGAATGGCAGTGTAGCTGCCCATCACGCACTTAGGAGTGCCAGTGTATCCTGAAGTGTAAATTAGGTACATTACATCAGGATCAAATTCTGAAGCGACCTGGGGGGTGACACGTAAGTTGAATGTGGGAGTATCCTCGTTGATAATCGATTCAATGAACACGATCGGATATGAGATGTCTCCCTGAGTTAGGTTTTCATTGGGGAAGTGCTGGTCTACTATTAGTAGGTCTGGGGGTCTGAATCCCAGAGTTTCCTTCATGGCACTCGGAATTGAGTTGATGTCTAGGTTTAGGAAGATGCAGCCCTGCAGTATCACACCTATGAGTGCAGTTATGTAACTGACATCTTGATGGGTACAAATTGCAATCACATGCTTGCTACTAGCCCCCGCTTGTGAGAGGAATGTCTGCACCTGCAATGCAGCCTTTTCAAGCTCCGAGTAAGTGTGATAGCAGTTCTGATGGCTGATAACAGCCACGCCAGAACTGTTTCGTGTAAACTGCTCGCTTAGCAAGTCTAGAAATTCTTGGTAGGGATGCGAATCAGAACTCATTGTTAGTCCTGGAGATCTGTAAATGAATCTAAGGGAATAAATTACAGAGGCCGGTTCAGTAGTTTAGCACCTCAATTGACTCAATCCCTTCCCTCTTAAACACATACATACTTAATTTTAGAATGTCTAAGCGAAATTTTCACACCTCCTCAAAAGTTAACAACTACAGTTTAGTGTAATGATTTCTATTATGATGGTTTCACTATCACAACAGTAAATCATTAATAAACTACACTAAACTGTAGTCGTTAATAATACTTAAAGGAATAACTTAGAGATACGTTAGCTTTCTTATAATGCATAACATAAACAAATTATGCGTACATTTTCACATCTTTTGAAGAATTTTTAAAAGCATGCTAGAGACTAGCTTTAACGGTTGACTGGGGTGTTACATATCAAGAGCACACATCAAGTTGAAGCACGATTGTAATATTTTTAATAGGAAATTAGGTGATGATGATGTGTAAAATATTTAAGGGTTCTAATTATTGCACTCACAAATTTAGCTAAATGTCTACCAAAATTTGTTATAACTCTAACAAAATTTTTATATTGGTGAAAAGACTAACAAAATTAATAAAAATATTAACAAAATTGATATGATAAAATTGTTCGACTTACATTAGCTTTTAGTTAAATCCAATTCGTTTGTAAGCAATTGGTAGAGCATTCAATAAAATCCAGACCCAATTCTATATCTCAAAAGGCAATTTATTTTCAGTTCGTTCACCTTTTGATTAGTATAATGATTGATCTGATTGTTGAATTATTTGTATTGCACTCGAATAGTAGTAAGTAGCAAAGACATAATTTTCTCAGCTCAAAATTCAAAATGTTCGAGAATTCGATCACTATTTATCTATCAAGGTTGAAAATGAATGGTTGCCAACTGAATATCAGTTTTCTGTTTTCGTTTAATGATTTCGTGAGAGATTTCGCTAAATTCATAATTAAATTTGTTAGACTTTGGATTAATTTCGCCAGTCTTTTCATCGATTTTGTTAGACGTTATATAAAATTTGTTACTGCAATAATTATAACCGAATTTGTAAACGTAAACAAGTCAGCTGAGCAGTGTCCGATTTAATTGAGAATGAAATAGCTCTCAGATGACGCAGGTTACTAACTACCTTTGATACAAATATTGAATTGGTATGTTGAATAATTCTCTAGCTATTAGCAAAAGTATTTAATTAAAATGCAGCATAATTCACACAACAGCCCACCTTCACCAAAACTTTCTGTTATTATATTTTCAACTCCTGCTAGGGGAGGAAATACGAATGGCCGGCGATAGGAAGGACAGACGGACATCAATATCATTTTAGTAGTGTGGTTTAGTAGTGTGCTTTCTATACAGTAGAAGTCGAGCTTTTTGTCCGTCTTTTTTTGTCGCTAGGCATATGCAGGCATTGTTTTATTGGTAGTGGTAACTCAATTACAAAAAAGTTGGGGGTTTTGTCTATCATTTTTTTGTCGCCTACGTGTAGGCTATAAAATCAATTGGACAAAAACTGTTTAGATCATTGATCTAATAATAGTTTAGAAAGCAGACGAAATACACTAGTGATGCATTACACAATGGCGCTACAACAAAGTGCCTACAATACAGTATTCAAGTGCTAGCGTTTATTATAATTATAATATGATAATTTTATTACTTGAACAACCAACTCTGGATATAAATAGATGGGCAGTGGCTACTCAATATACATTTACGGGTAATATTTTATTCTAAAAGAAGTTCTAAATGGTGTTCACTTTCAAACTCTTGGCTGGTATCCTTCTGCCGATATTGGTCCTGATTCCATTCCTTGTTGTCACGCTACCCGTTTTGACATATTTGGTGTATCAGAAATATCAGGGTAGAATACGGATTAGGAATGTGCCTCATTTCACAATATTCAATATCGACTTAAAAAAAGAGAAGAAGAATCTTGAGATAGAATCAACGATACATAATTTCCTAATCTTAATACTGATAATAGAAATATCTGCGAATGTTTCCTTGGGAATGCAGTTGATAATCAATGAAACAATTGAGTCCGTCAATCACGATGCACATAATAGCACTCTAGAAACATATGGAAACACAAGTATATTAGCAAATCCTTTTCTCGTATTGCTCAGGAACTTGTCTGGCATAATGTTGAGCCTAATACTGCCTGTCCTCTGTCTATTCCTAATTGTGTTAAGGAGGGTTTTTATCAATCTGCCATATAAGCATTGGGTGAGAAGATACATTCTGTATATCTTAGCTCGATTGATTACTGTCGTTGTATTGTTTTTGATTACCAAAGCATTTCACATTTTGCAGATTTTCCAATTGCCATTGACTCTGTTCGATATTCACGTCTACATCTCTACTTCTCGTGCTTTCTATGTCCTGTTGAAAGGGAGAAGAGATGAGGCATTCTACCATTCTTCTCGAAAGGATTACTTGGAGAAGAAGATAATCACTAATCGCTTCTTTTACACACAAGTTTTGACTTATGTGCTGATAGCCATAATATTATTGAATAACATTTCTGAATTCTTCACTTCACTAATATCTATTCTGTATAACTCTGGTGTCCATAGCACTATTTCATCGGGTTATTTTCCTAAATTCAACCTTCCTTGGCGAGCATTCGCATACAAAATACTTGATATAAGTAGATATGTAACTGACGTAAGCACTGCATTAATAGACTTGTATATAATTTCAGCTTACTTCTCTGTTTTGGTGAGTATTTTGTTTAAACTCTCTTTCAGAAGAAAGAGATTCAATCACGTGAATGATTGGATCACTCGTCCTCTGATGGAGAGGTATCGCTCTACTCTGGAAGGTGAGAGAACTCAAGGACGACCTCCTTTCATTCAGGCGTTCAGATCTCGCCTTGCCTACTGATAATTAAGCATTTAACTTAATGTGCCTGCTTGATATGTTTATTGTATGGTTGTGTCGTGTTTGTATTTAATGAATCTTGCAGGAGTTGTGACAGGTTCCACTTTATTTACATTACTTCTAAGAAGTTTAATGATGTGATGTAATCTCTATATACGAAGAGGTACGAGGGGTGCTAGATAAGGTTTGTCGTTGAGGCATTTCTAGTATAGCTAGATTATTTCATTTTTCAGATTATATTTAAATACTCAGTGGATGATGACAGTCAAGTTTTCAAACCAACTTCTTTCACAGTTCCAATTTACTTTTTATAATAATTTCCATAAGAACGAAAACATGACGCAAAATTTTACTGTTTTTGTTTATTAATTTTCAAATTTCTTAGTAAGATACCAAACCAATTACATTTTTTATGCAATTTTTTTTCGAATTTCAAATTCTTAAAATTAAAATCGCATAGAAATGGCTGGGAAAAGTGTCTGTGATCTATTTTGTTTCACAAGTCCGATCAAAGGTTCAATTTGTTTGATTTTTTTACTTTGAAGCTCCATTCCCCATCAGTTTAATGCCACTTTTACCTGGGGTCTTTTCTATTTTATAGTCTGGACCCAAATTTATATGGCTTCCCCGCCCAAAATGGCTTAAACAGGAAATGACGTAACACATTCCTGGTATATGCAGGGTTAAGTACCACTGTTCTAGGTTTAGTAGAAATATCCGAAACGACAAAACTTATCTAGCACCCCTCGTATATTCGATATCACTGAAAATGATCAAGTTTCGTCAAAAAGTCCATATTTTTACAAATTAATATTGCATCAGTAAATTTCCTGGAATAAACCAAGATAACCGAACCCCAAACTCGATTAACCAACTCCAAAACTGGGTTACAATAGTGGATCGATATGTTTGACCATTTTACTCAATCCAATGATACCCGTATCTAAGTTGACTAATTCATCCAAAAATGGTGAAGAATAATGTATTATTCAATTTTAAAAAATCTCAAAGAATAGATCAAGTCTATCATATCTAGGGTTTGGAATTATCCGTCTTTCACAAATATCCGGATACCGAATACTTTTTCATCAGAGTATCCGGATATCCGGATATCCGCCTACAAATAATACCTCTGTCTTTCAGATGTATTACCTAAGATAATTGACTAATTCAACGAACATTAATTATTAATCTAAACCAATGACAAAATAAGTAATGATGTGTAATATATTAGTCTAATTCTTTTGATTCTTGAAATAACTTCTGATGAAACATAAACTATCTAAAGTATCATCAGCTAATCTAGATATTTTTGTTATTTTTGTTATGATTTCAGACTTTATGCTAGTTGAAGGTATTGTGTCCAAAGCTTCCGAGACTAAGGTGAGATTTTTTGACTTTGTACCAGTCTTTCTGAAGAGATCCAACTCATCACTTATAATTTGACCTAATGTCTGAGTGGGAATCTTGACGTTTGTGGTAGTTGTTGATTCGCGAATAGCACTTTCAAGTTCAACCAGCATTAGGTTAGTAGGTTGCATGAGACCTGGGCTTGTGAAGTTGTGTACAATTTCACAAGGAGCTTCTTGACCAGCATGACTCTCCTCGAATATCCCTTCAACGTTTATCTAAATCAGTAATGGCATCATCACTGAATTCCTCTTCATCAAGGGGCATCTTTTCAACAAAGCTTGAGGTAGGTGAATATAAAAAATCACAAACGGCTAAATGAATCCCGTGTGCATAACAAAGCTGTTGTTCTGGTTCGATCAGTTTACCATACTTAACCATAACTGAGGCTCCATCATTAACAGTTGCTACAATATGTTTGCTTAGAACTAAACCATATTCCAAAAGTTTATGGCTAACCATCTCAACTACTTTCTCAGCTGGCATACTTCCTGATATCCTTTGCATACCCAAATTCCAAAAACATTCTTTGGTATGCAAATTAATATTCATAAATCTGCGATTATGACATGAGGTATACTCATCTAATGAAATACTGAATCTTGTTCCTTTGAGAAGTAATCCTGATATTTGTCCTGACAAATTTTCTTTAATACTTTTGCTGAAGGAAATGACAAGTCTTGCTGCAGTTTTCGGGCACAAAGGTGGGCTATATCCTTTTTCATTCAAAGATCTCCTAATGAATTGACTTCTTACTATTCCATGGAAGCTAAATCCATCTTCCGCAGTAAGTCTAGAGATAATTTCTGCTAAAGACTCCTTCTTGGTATAATACTGTAGAATTTCTGATTGATTATTACATTTCTTCTTTGCCGTTTCTGGGAACTCATTAAAACAAATTTTGTGCTTCGAGCGGCAATGATTTCGCATAGCACTAGTACAACCGCCCTTACAACAAATTTGTGTATTACATATATTGCATGTTGCTAAATCGCCCTGTCGTGAAAAATGTTGCCAAACTTCAGATTTCTTTACTTGAATTGTGGACATGTAGAATATAATTGGAGGAAATATTTTATATAATATACTTATAGTCATCTTGTAGCTGATAGAATCAGACAGATAGTCGAGTAGTATGTATAGAAATGTGTTATAGCAAAACAATCTCATTGTTATTGGTATTATGCTTAAAGCTTGTCAACAGCAACGAATCAATATTTGTATCAGATTTGTTACAACGATTTTAAACGAATCAATTGTATGAATCCGGATATCCGTCAGGCTAATATCCGGATAGCGGATAATTTGTATGGTTTAGGTAACCGGATAGTATCCGGATATTACTATCCGGATTCCAAACCCTAATCATATCCATAAGCAGTTTAAGAAGTTTCAAAAGACAGGATCAACGACCAACCTACCAAGGACAGGACTGCTTAAGTCGCTTTCACCTTGGGCTGCCAAACAATTAAACAACGTCATGGAGAAATATCATACTACTTGTCTTAGAGGTCGTGTTATAAGTGCAGAAGATATACAAGATTATTATCAAAGAAATACTAAACAGGATACGAACACATGAAATAATTATGCTTAACAAACTACTATATATATACCAATTAACTATACCTACTAGCTACTAGTAACTACCCGCGGAGTAGTATGTCTGGGGAATACCAGACTCGTAACAGTCAGCGTAACTTTTCAACGCTGGAAAAAGGTCTTGAGGTTTCTGAAAAGACTATGAGGCGCGGTTTTAAAAACCAGGGATTTTATGCTAGAAGACCTTCTAAAACTTGCAGACTAGCAAAATACAGGAAAAAGTTTAGATGATTATAAAAACTCTAGGTTCTGGAAAATTAATAATTGTAAAAAAGTAATTTTTTGAATGAGTCAAAGTTTTACCACCTTACTTCTGAGGACCGAGTAAAAGGAGAAAAGCCCATGAAAGATATCTCCCAGGATGGACGCAAAAACGATCTAGGTGTCTCCAGGGCCGGTCCTTCCCACTAGGCGAACTAGGCAGTCGCCTAGGGAGGCACAATTTAGGGGGCGGCATATTTGTAAACTGAGTGAACTCCTCTATGATATCCATATTTTGCGAAATCTAAATTCACAAGAATTATTGGAACATTGTTTGAAAGTACAGTTAGCGTTAGAACATGGTGAGTCTAAAGATATTGATGCAACTGATTTGTGTATTGAATTGCAAGCAATTGCACGACGCATTCCAGAACATAGTTTACCAAAAGCTGTTCTACAATTTATTTGTGAAAATAAGCTTACAAGGAGTTTTCCAAGTACTTTTATCGCTCTACGTACCCTGTTAACACTCCCAGTTTCTGTTGCAAGTGGTGAGAGAAGTTTTTCGAAGCTGAAACTGATAAAAACATATATTCGTTCTTCAATGATACAGGAAAGACTTGTGGGCTTGTCAACAATATCTGTTGAACATGAAATAGCGAAAAAGCTAGATCTTAAGAAACTAGTGACTGAGTTTGCTAAAACTAAAGCTAGAAAAGTAGATTTTGATACTTAGATTACTGTTATAACTTTACTACCTACACTTCATTTAGTCTTTTTTCAAAATATTATTTTTAGGACATGTATTCGAAAATTTGGAGGGCGGCAAGGCTTAAAATTTGCCTAGGGCGGCGGATTTAGAACCCGACTCAAGGACCGGCCCTGGGTGTCTCATGGGGTCTACTATGATTTGGGGTGTAGTAATTACATATGATAGAATGCGCACATTTAAAATTAGAGGAAATTTAAACTCTCAAGAGAATATCCCAAAATTTTAGAAACGTTTCGGATTTAGGAGGAATTTCAGAGGAAGAACAAATGGGATTATTCATGCTTGAAAATGCATACTACAGAGATTGTTAAAAGTGGTTTGGGCCAAATAAGGTCAGGAAAATACTGGTCTCCTCAGTTACCAGACTAAATCCCATCGTAACTGTATGGGACATGCTACTAAGAAATCCAAAGAAGCATCTCATTGACAGAATTACGAGAAGCATCAAAACATGTATGGCTAAATTTACGATTAAGATAACAGAAAGTTATACCATGGACTGAAAAGCAGAAATAAAGAAATTGAAAAAGAACACCTCGGAATAGTGAAACTTTTTTGAAGATTTGATTACTTAATTGTTAATACCACTTATTGTTAGTTGATTTGGTTAAGAATCGAAATGATATTGAATTAACACTAGTGTTTAAAAATTTAATGCACCTCAACATTGTTTAATTGTGAGAAAATAGCAAATATTCTTTATCATTTTTGAGTTACACCTAAATAATATTAATTCATTTATTATTAAAATGCATTAGCTAGCTTAGACGCGTATGCAATCAAAGAAATAATCCAGCAGTTTGCCATCTCAATCAGTTATTACAGCTAGTTCTTCCATTTTAAACACCTCACCGAGGTGTGGAAATATATAAAATGCTTAACTAAAGTGTTGGAACATTTTGGAGATATTATTCGTATTATTTGTCTGGTATTGCCCTTCAGCAGGGCTCTGATAAACTACTGCCGTAGAATATAGCCCACACATTAATTATGTTTTGCTTCCAACGGACGGAATATACATAGTGGGATGGAACTAGCTACAAGATAAGACGAATGTTAATTAAACGCCGGTCTGAGATAGAGCAGTGAGAATGGGAGTGGGTACACTGGGTAGGCCTAGCCGTCGGGAGCACACAAAGTGGCAAGGTCTTGCCATTAAGTTAATCAAAGTGGTAAGGAACATCTACCTTATTTCCCATAGAACTAATACAGTTAAAAATGAGTGGTAAGGCCATGGCTTTACCAGCCGCATCGCTTCCTACGGCCTTGCGTAATGTTTGAAAGGTTCCATGATCAACAGTTGAGTGTAGAGTTATGATATGTAAAGATAAAATAAATACGTGCAAAGATAAAATATATTTCTAGGACAATGAAGTTCGAGGTCAAAATATTTAGAAATGTTCGAATTCTATCGAATTCTAATCATTTGCCATAAAAATTTTGAAAAACAGCATAATTAGTTGAGTTGATATATTAAGGGGATTTATACATAAAGTTTTTACAGACGATTTAAAAAATTAACATGTGCATAGCCAGAGCTGCCAGGCCTTATTCGAAAACTGAAAAATAATAAATGTTTAATTAATACCTGGAATGATGATCTTTCTATCAAATAAAATTGGAGTAAACGAGGTTTAATAAGAACAAGAACTATTTCTGTTTCACCGTATTTATACTCTTATTCATACATACCTAAACACGTAGATTGCTAATACAATCGCTTAGATTCAGTTGTCAATCTAAATATGTTGCAATGTAATGGAGCTACACTCACACGTAATTCATGACGGAGTCAGTAGGTTTTACGTTGTCTACTGAGTTGTTACTTGGTGTATGGTGACATCACTTGAGTCTAAGCTAGAGAATTGGAAAAAGTTCTTTTGAAATTTTGTAGCGGATTGTCTCTAGATTTTCCAGAGCGTGTACATTTATTAGTTAATTTTTTAAGTATGCAATTCTATTTGTCGCTGCTTGCTCTGGGAGTGGGGGTGCCTGTAAGGGCCTTAGGGACGCTACCTTCTGTCTTTCATTTGGACAATCTCATCGTATCATATAATTGAATAAATTCATCTGAAATGTCGAGATTATTCATTGAATATTAATGCGAATATTATCTCCATCGAACAATTTATTACCTATGCATACTTGACAAAAGGAGTGGGTAACAAAGAATAATCTCAATGCAACCAGGGATTTACTTGCTACTTTTTTTTCACTTGCTACTTACTACCTTTTTATTTTTTTGGATGAAAATAAAAGGTAGTAAGTAAATAATCTGGATGGCCAGCAAAAAAAAGTAGCAAGTAAATTTCCCGGATACCCTGATGAAATGGACATGGTTAAATTAAGAAAATTCTGATTCTGAAATGCTCAAATATTTCTGCAAATCGCTCGATGCGACCTAGCTTCGGTTTTATACAGCACAATCAATAATTTCTTCTCCTCACGCCAACTAAATTTCGGTCAAAAAATAAGTAACAAGTAAAAAAAGTAGTGAGTGAGTAAAACTAAATCTAAATGGAGGAAAAAATAAAGTAGCAAGTAAACGGTTGGCAAAAAAAAATCCGTACTACTTTTTTTTTGCCAGTTCTGGAATCCCTGAATGCAACCGAGTTAAATATAAACAGCATTATCATTTAAATCTCATAAGTTGCTTTTATTACAATACATAATGACTGTTGCTACTAGATTCTGATTGTTGGGTGGGATCGCAATACTATAGTCTGACAATTATGAATGGACACTCACTAATCAGTGTGGGCATGTACATGTGCCATTCTCACATCTACACCATAAATTGAAAATTCGGTATAAATCAAACTGTTTCTGAGCAAAGTCGACAAATTCCCATACCATGTAAAAACAGAGTATACGTTTTCTTGTAAGAGAATTGACAAAACTCAATATAATTAGATTGTGTATAATATTTGATTCGACCTAAAAATAACACAATTTCTATGGAAACTTAACTTTACCATAAATAGATCTAGTTTGCATTCAATATCAAGGCTGTAGCACTGGATTTGAAGTGGTCCGGTTGGGACCAAGCCTGAACCCGATTCCAACTCTGCTATTAATTACCCAGCCTTCAATATTTTAAACTGCCATACAAAGAACACAAATGAACTGATAGGCCTCCATATACCAAGAAAAACATACACGTACTTGAGGAAATAAACAACATGATGATGGTGATAATAAAGACGATAATAATTACAACCCCTTCACCCTGAAGATGAAAGAACTACACACCATAACAACAACAACAACAACAACAACAACAATAATAATAAGAAGAAGAAGAAGAAGAACCACAACAGTAACAACAACATAAACAAACACAACAACCAAAAACAACATAACAATATCAAAATGGCAAGATTATTAGACTGATGGATGAGATAACGGCGAAACCTTTCGTTAGGGGAGCTCTTGCCATCTCTACCTCCCTGCATACAACAATATCTTTGGGTACACAGGTGATGTGTCACCCAGTCACAGCAGAACAAAATCACTGCACTACCACCTTCAACCACATGAAAACAATGCTTAATCCACCCAATTCCATCAGAACGACAGATGACAGAGCACATACCTGCCTCCCCATTTCAAGATTAAAACATTCGTTAAAATGGGTCGATTTTGAAATTTTTCAAAAATGTTTTGGACAAGGAACTTTTATATTCTCCAGCTAAAAGGCCCAAAAAGCCCCGAAGAGGTTTTTCCAACCTCCAATCCTTTGTGGCAGCATAACTCAGCGAGTTTTCATGCGATCCTAATTTTCTTGACGGGAACCGACCAACAAAGGTCCGAGTTATGGCGCCTTAAAGTTAAAGGTCTCCCCAATTTCCGTGGTGTTTGAATTTTAAAAGGCGTATCTCGATTCTGAGCAGCTTTGGCTAAAGAGACAATTCTGCGTCAAAATTAGGACATCATGAAAACTCGCTGAGTTATGCTCCACAAAGGATTGGGGATTGGAAATTTGACAAAAAGATCAATTTGAAATTTGTGCTCCATGTGACGATTTTGGACCCCTTTAAAACCCCCTTGGGGATTGAGGAAAGGTATCCATTACCTTTAGCCCCGGAACTAACTCAGATGTGTACCGCCTACTTGATAAGACAGATGCAAGATAAGAACTTATCACACAACCAAATCCCAACAATACAACGATATTGACAGCTGGCCCAAATCCACCACAATTTTTTCCACAAACTCGCGCGCAAAATATACTACAGTGCAGTATACTGAGTATAGCAAGCAAGCCAGCTAAAACCCTCAATTATGCCATACGGCAAATATCGGTCAACAGCCCCGATAGTGCACTTTAGCTTATTAAATATTCACATTGTCATTAAGTTCAAAGTCATATTCTGCATAGTGAAATCCCTATCTATATTAGCCGTTGAGATCTCACTTCTAACTAAAACGCAAAATTTACCAAAATGTGTCGAAATATGTATACACTAACCGGACAAAAGTATTTGTACACTATATTATTCCCCATACAAATAGTACTAAATTGGATCTTGAAGGGAAAAGTATTCAAACTCTAAGAGCTATTAAAAGTCTGATTTAAGATTCGAAATCTTCAAATTCGAATTAGTAATAGTTGAAGATTTCTAACAAATGGCTCAACCCAATGAGTAAAATTATCAACCTGTGTCACAAGGGGTAGTACATCACCATCATGTATAGTGATAAAAGGGACATATGTAGCACAAGGTGGCAGTGATTGATAATTTGAAATAATTGGGAATTAGTAATTGATTAGAAATATCCTACAATAACTAATTCGAATGCGAAGATTTCGAATTTGAAACCCGATTAGTTGTATCACTTACCGTTTCGGAGTTTGAATCTTCATGAATAGACCCATTTTAGTATTAAATGCACGTAAGATAATGAAGTGTGCAAATACTTTTGTCCGGATAGTGTATATGTATATCCTTACTATTAAAACACGATTAATGTGTGTGTATATGTGTATATATATATACTATATACATATATACATATATATATATAATATATACAGGGTGGAGAATAAGTTCTGCCACAAGCTTCATTAGGTATAAATTTCTTATACTCAAACAATCTTAGTTATTATGGTCCTTAGAGATTGTAATTCGAATATCCTCAATGATTTTAAAAGATTTTTCGATTCTATGACTTAGAAATGTGTTTTGTATGGTGAGTTTTGAGAAAAAAAATGTGTCCTGGTCCGCAACGAAAATCGTGAATCAGGGCCCACTGCTTTTCAAGTTATCTTCCCAGAGTCTTCAAATTCTAGGAAAAATTAGCTCACACATTTTCCTCGAACACTCTAAATTTGTAGAGATATAAGATGTTCAGATCAGTGCATTTTGAAGACCAATTGGATCAGATTTCTTTGTGATGTAAAAAAAGTGCCATTTTGGGGAATTTTGCAAAATGTACCTAATTTGAACTGCGACTGAATAACTTTTTCTCGTTTCTGATAACGAATTCAGTGGATTTATGAAATATTTCTATGGCGAATGAAAGCTACCAGGTGCTAAATCGTCATGGGACATCGATTATGAAGACATTATTTACAGAAGCAGTGGGCCCTGATTCACGATTTTCGCTGCGGACCAGGACACATTTTTTTTCTCTCAAAACTCACCATACAAAACACATTTCTAAGTCATAGAATCGAAAAATCTTTTAAAATCATTGAAAATATTCGAATTACAATCTCTAAGGACCATAATAACTAAGATTGTTTGAGTATAAGAAATTTTATACCTAATGAAGCTTGTGGCAGAACTTATTCCCCACTCTGTATATATTATATATATATAATATTTGAGATATATTAATATACACATTCTATTAAAATTTCAACCTTCTATCACCTAAAGTGTTATAGTCGAAAAACTGAAATTTCTAATTATTAAAAAAAAGGTGACAATGACGTCATAATTCCATGATGAGTCGACATTTTCGTCTGAGGTCAGAACTTAGTTTTAATACTACGTAGTAAGGATATATATATAACGAAGTGATTGGAGAAACTGCGAGGCACAGAAAACTGTAACGAATTGATTGGAGAAACTGCGAGGCACAGAAAGCTGATTTTTGGCTTTTTGGCTATGGCTCTACTAAGTTCTGAGCTCAGATGAAAATGTCGACTCATCATGGAATTATGACGCCATTGTCACTTTTTATGTAATTAGAAATTTCAGTTTTTCGACTATAAATCAGCCATTTTAGGTGATAAAAGGCTGAAAATTTAATAGAATGTGTATATTAATATACAGTCGACTCCGCTTTAATAGGGCCACTGTTTAATTGGGTCAACCGCTTAATCGGGCCACTTTTGGTAGGACCGGAATAGCTCTCACACATGTAGAAGCTAATACATAATATTTTCGGTTAACAGGGTTCTCCGCTTAATCGGGGCAAAATATCCTCTGACCGATGTGACCCTATTAAGCGGAGTCGACTGTATCTCAAATATGATATAACTACCATCAAAAAATAATGACTCATCACTCTGTTATGACGTCATCATTACTCAGCGAATGTTTAAAATTGACAAATTTGGTGATTTTCGACTGATATCGATTATAACAGTAAGATAGACTTAGAAATCTATCTTACTGTTTAGAAATGTTACCACCATAAAATTAGAAATGTTACCACCATAAAATTAATCCATGTGAGCCTAGGCCAAAGGGCGCGTCTGCCAGCCGCGCAGCGTAAGCAAGCGAAGCGCGCTTGTACTAATTAAAACTGGTTAAATATTCACATTATTCCTTTCCTTCGGGAACAAATTCTTTAAGCACTACAGCAATAAACTAAACCGTTCCATGAATTTAAACCTTCGTTCTATATCAGAGATTTAGGTACCTTTATTTGATCAAACTAAAAATAAAAGTCCATTACTGACATACAAGTTAGTTGAAATAGCTATTTGCCTCAAATCGAAGTGATGAGCATACTAAAACTACGGGACTGGATGTGATGTGTTGAGACAAGATACCTAATTTGGAGAACGGGCACATCCTTTCCCGGAAATCAAGCATCCCTAAATATTTAATCATTGTTTTCAGTTAATTTAATTCTATAATAATTTCTTTAGAATCCCTTTCACAGACTTGATAGTGTCTTGAAATCATTGGTTTTCTACTTGAGTTGAGTTGAGAATAAATTATTACTGTAGTTTATATACAAGTAATGTTAACAACACTAATAATTTGATAAAAAGAATTTGATCAATAAATTGTACAATTACAAAAGAGAGAAAACGTATAACACATGCTAGATAACATAATAATTTATAAGTAATGATGCTATCATATGAATAGTAAGATTTAAAAATCTTGTAAAGACAATTAAGAACTAAAAGAATCTGAAATTCAATACACGTACTGTCTAATAGTGTCTATATAGTATAATCTGCATAATCTGATACTTGTTCGAAATGAGAAAAATCGGATTCTGAAATAGATTTTGCGTAGTTCGAGGCTCTTGGGATGAAGAATAATATCGGATTATCCAATTGTAACTAATAGTCCAGATCTGGGGTTTTTAACCTTTCATGTCATAATATTTTAGATAATAAAACTCTAGATTTTTGTTTAAATTGATCGAACTACCACCGTAGAACGTCGGTATCAAATGGTGAGTAAACAAACAAGTTCGAATATATTTGACACCTCTTAAAAAAACCAGCAAATCAAAGTTTAACAGCTTTTCTACAAAACCGACCCAATTGATTTAAAAATGATGAAGTATAATGAATTAATCAATTTTTAATAAGATTAGAGCCAATTTTAGTTACGAGTAATACCCATAAAGTAACTATCTAGGATACACGTAGCACAGGTCCTGAGAGAAAGTATCAAAGATTTTTTACAAAAATTGAGATTCAAACATTGATAATAATTCATTTATTATCCATAAATTAGTCAACTTAGTAGCTTTTGTATTCATTAGAATTGAACTTGATAGATGGCCCCAAAGTTAGGTGGACAAAGTGGATATATCAAAGATGCACATGAAAAACTTAATTTATTGTTGTAAATCGCCCTCTAAAAAGAGAGTTATCGAACATTTGTTACAATTAAAAGTATTGAGGTGTTGAAATACGTTGGTCCGTTTAGTGCATACAAGATCGCTTAGCTCGCTTGCCCTGCGAAAGATGCCCATCTCTAATAAATGTATGAATTTTATGAATCTATTATAAACGAAGTAAATAAAGGTTTCATGATGCTTCGTAGCTAAGATATTCGGATCCTTGAAAACCCTAGGTGAACGAAAAAGCCATTCGAACCCTTCATAATATTAATCCCGAGAGAAATACATTATAACATAACTACAACGTTGTATTACGAATGAAATAATAAATACTGCCAACTCTCTATAGTACGTACGCCAGTGGAGCGTCGAAATTAGTACTCATCCGGAATTTGTATTAACTATGTTATGAGCACTTTGTTTGTACGAATGAGATACTTTATGTATTAAGTAATACTTGAAATATTATCAACATAAGTATTAAAACACGTGTCAGACTGTAAGCATTATTAAATTTATACTTAATAAACACCTACTTATCATAAAATTGTATGGTAAATATATTCCTGGAAATGCCTGAGAGGTCTTCAGTAAGTTAGTTCCATACACTTACAAGTACATTACGTACTCAACTATCGTGAATTATCTCTTCTCAGGAAGTCAATCAAATGAATCGAGTTCTCTTTTCAACGCTGCTAAACAAGGATGTCACGATGGCATTTTAAGTACTGAAGCAGAAAGTTTGCAATCTAGGTTATCTCCGTTAGCAGTCAGGACTGCACTGATGCTAGTCAGAAAACCAACACACTCATCTCTATCTTGAAACGCAAGTATGCGTGTGATATACTCGATGGAAACCGCAGGTCTATATGCGTTGGTTATGACCTTCAATGCACTCAACCGCTCTCGCTGCACAAACATGTCAATTAGGTAGCCGCCCATATTCGGGGTAGAAATGTATAGGTTAAAGAAGGTGGAATAATCGTGCGTGAGCCAGGAAACATAAATCTTCATTGCATGCTTTATTTCAGGATTTTCGCGCAATTCATGAGGGATGCAAGCTAGGCACTGATCAATATCTGCGAAATCTCGCACCAGTATCCCATACAGAACCCTGTAAGCAGTGAACTCAGACACATTCCCTTCGCAAGACTCGTAGAGCTCCATCAGCATGGAGTTGCACTGGTTGAACTCTTCGTGGTCGCGTTTCTCCAGCGCAATCCTGCCGTGAGTCTCGTACACATGCACCGTGAAGTCGTTGCTGATGCCCTGCACCCGCATGTCCTGCCGGATGGACTTGAGCTGCTCGCAAGTGTAGGAGTAGTCTCCCTTCTCTTTCCACTTGTCCAGCACGAGCGCCAGGGACCGGTAGAGGACTTCCAAAGGCCGCACGTCTGCAGGGTCTGCTGCCGACGTGAGACGGAGGTAGGCCTTCTCCAGCTCGGTGGATGTCCCCACGATTCTATCCGAGTTCAGGTGCAGCAGGTTGTTGCTGCTGAGCAGAGAGTTCATGCTCAGCTTAGGAATGGACTTGGGGTCCAGCTGTGTGGCGCCGAATCTCTCCACGCGTCTCTGCATCCTCTCCTTCTCCTCGGGGGTGCAGTCCTCCAGAGGAGCGGAGATCGGCTGGGTGAGACTGCTGGTAGCCTTGCGGCCGCCGCGCTTCTTCTTCTTCTTCCTCCTGGAGGCTACAACTGAGGTTACAATGCGGTTAGTGTTACCTTTCAACTCAATCTTGACTCCGTTCACAGAGTCCGGGTACTCCGGCTCCATCTCTGTCTGCGGCGGGAGCTTCACTCCGAGGCGACTCTTGATGCTGGAGGACAGTCTCAGGGGGGAAGAGGGCTGAGAGGAAGACGAGGGGGGACTGGACGGTTTCTCGGGAGAAGGATCTACGTCCCATCGAGATTTGCGGACTAGAAGATACCCCCAATAAACCCAATAAGAATTAAATTAATGAAATAAATTATACGGGCGTTTCAAACTAAATCTTTGTAATTTAATAAAGGTATTTATCTACTAAATTATCGCGAGATCGATAAGAGAGTCGGGATGAAAAACTGGCTTCTATCTCTGAGAGATCTAACCAAAATCCTATATCAGAAATTTCATAAAAAACATAGCATTAATTAAGCTTTTATTGACGTTAGAATCATGAAAATCAGGAACGTATCTTATATATTAAAACTAGATTCCGAATATCGCATTTTCAAAAATAAAGATAATATTTTTTCCATTTTCGTTTATAGTAGTACTACGGTAGATCATAAAGTAAACAAATCTCAAATATGCTAGAGACTAGCTTTGCGAGTGACCGAGTGACCGTTTTTAGAGGTGGAGATTGCGAATATCGCATTTTAAAAATTATATAATAAATAATTTGTTTACTTTTGCTTACAATAGATACATAAAGTAAACAAATTTCAAAATGGATTAGCGAAAGCATCAATATTTGCGCTCGTAGGGGCCTTATTATTTATATGTCAGGCGCCCACAGGGCGACTCTGTGGACAGAAGTACTTACTAGCCGGGTTAAGTGCGCTCGTATGGATTAAAGAGTAAAACGGGGCATGCCTAATTTCCGGGACGGGACCGAACCATCCCGAAAATCTAGGTACCTAATCTCCGGGACGTCCCAGAAATTAGGTATCTAGATTTTCCGGGACGGTCTCGTCCCGTCCCGGAAATTAGGCATGCCCGGTACATAAAACTAACTCTTTCTGTCCGCGGGGCTGGCGTCCAGTGCGCGGGAGTCGGGGGTAGGCTCCGTGTCCCAATCGATCTCCCACTGCTTCCCCCTCTCCATCACGTCGTCCAGCTTCTTCTTCAGCAGCTCCTGGATGCGGTCCTTCTCCTCCTCGCTGCCGCAGGACAGGAAGACGCGCTGGATGTACTTCTCCACGGAGTCGGGGAGGTTGTCCGCCGCGTCGTGGTACCTCACTCTGTCTCTGTCCGCGCCGCCGCCGCTCTTGCTGGCGGAGTGCGAGCTCTTGCGCGGAGGCGGCGAGCTGGCGTGGCTAGAGAAACTGGCGGGATGTCACACGGAGGTGTTAGTCGCGACACAATTATTTCACTTCTGTCATCAACGGAAAAGTTTTGAAATACGTGCTCATCCCGTTTTTAGGGGATTTTTCGCCACTTATTAGTTAGAGGATATACTTTTAGTTTTAGGTACTAAGGATTTTTATTTTTACTCTGACTTCATGACGTCATGACCATGTGTTAGCATAATACTGTAGAGTCATCCATACACTTGAATAATAAGTCAGCTTCTATCTCCCCATTCAAATGAGAGGAATATTTAAATTCCACGAATAATTGTGTTAAAGGTCTATATAGAAATATTGTCTAAAAAACGGTCTGTTCGTCTGTACAATCTGAAAAAATTGATTTCTTATGCAAAATCGCTCATTTGGCACTCCTTTTGTTATAGAATATAATAGAGTGTGTTACATATGTGCACTGACCTACTGTCCAGACTCGCGTGCTTCTTCCCTCTACCAACAGACTGCCCCCCTTTCCGTCCGTACTCTCCTCTCCCCTCCCCTACAGCATCAGCTGACTTCTTAGAGCTAGAGGAGTGCTGCTTACTCCACACACTCCCTTCCCCGACCACGCCCCCGCGCCCCTTCCCGCCCGCAGCGGAGCTCTCCTTCTCAGGGTGCGAAGAGGCGGACACGTCTGCCACGGCTGCTGTCGCGGGTGCGGACTTGGCCGGCGGGTACTGGTACGGCGGTAGGGACTGCTGCTGCTGCTGAGGAGGAGGGGGCATCGCACGGTAGTAGGCTTGGGTGGAGTTCTGGAAGTAGGGGGTGTGTGTCTGCGGGGGGTGGGAGGTGGGGGAGGGGTAGTAGGGGGAGTAGGGGGAGTAGGGGGGCTGGGACTGGGACTGGGGGGAGTAGGAGGGGTAGTGAGGAGGGTAGTAGTGTGGAGTGCCGTGCTGGTAGGAGGTGTCGTAGGGGTTGTACGGAGTGTTGGAGTAACTCTATGTAGTATGTAGAGAGATAATATTCAATATAAACAATACTGCATGGTGACGTGCAGTATTGAAAGATGGTTTAAGCCGTTAGGTCTGATCTAGCTGAACTCATATAAATTATAGAAGAACAAACAAGAGACAGTAGACCTCATTCCTCACCTGATTGAGCGAGTTAGTGGCTACTGCTGTAGGATCAGTAGTCGGGCCAGTGTAAGAGTAGGAGGGTGTGAAGGTACCGGGAGGAGGAGGAGGAGGGGCGGAAGGAGGGACAGCAGGAGCAGAGGGGGCAATCCCGGGAGGCGGGGGAGTGGTGTAACTGGGCCAGCTGTTCTGCTGGTAGGAGTAGTAGTGCTGCTGAGGTTGAGGTTGAGGCTGCTGGGGGTAGTACTGCTGGTATGTGTTCTGCTGCGGGTACTGAATGTAGCTGCTAGACTGCGTGGGGGGGTAGGTAGGGATAGAGTTAGAAGTATGGGAGTTAGTCTCTGTGGTTTTGGCCGCATCAAACAGCTGGCTGGTACTAGCTACGTACTGGGTAGTAGTGTCCATCTGCTCAGACATGTATTACGTGGCAGGCGTAGTTTTGTAACAAATACAAGGACACAAGGACAGAGCCTATGCAGTTTATAATGCGCTATAACGAAGCTAGAAGTAAGCAAATAAAACGGTAAATGATAATAACACGAATCAAAATGCATTTTCATTAAAAGTATGTCTAATTATATTCAGCTAGAGATTAGGAGAAATTGTATGGGCCAATCACACATGTATGCATTTAAATAAATGTCAGTAAGTCAACTTGAGTCATGATAAAAGCGGGACACAGCGTGAATTTCCCGGGACATGGCGGGACTCAATAGAAAAGTATTAATACATAGAATACAAAAAGCGGGACACTCGAGAAAACAGCTCAATAGAATAATGAAAAAAGCGGGACGTCCCACAAACGGGACAGTTGGCAAGTATGGTATAAGTATACGTAGTTCACTTCAGTAGAAGTTCCCTGAATGTTTCTCCTTGGATTAGGATATACACTATATGGTTCATTGAGGTTCCATCTCCGAAGAAATCAAGAAAGTTTCCTTCCCTGGAGGAGACTTGAATGTGGCCATCACAGTAGTCTGCTACATAGAAGCTGCTGCTAGACACACTAGAGCTCGCCAGGATCTGAAAATTTGAGTACAGTACACCCTCGCTAATCCGAACAGCTCTGTTCCAATGTTCGAAAAAATCGTTCGGATTAGTGAATTTGTTCCGATTAGTGAAATAACACTAATTCAATAGGGCATTAATTATAATAAATTTGTATTGTTAGAATATTAAGGATATTATTTCGCTATGATCGCTTATTTAACGAGGTTTATCAATCTTATTGATATATTTAAGTTTATAAACGTTTATTCAAAGCATAGAGGCGAATAAAATTGTATTTTGGGTGTTCGGATTTTAAGAATGAAGTGTTCGGATTAGCGAGGGTTCGGATTGGCGAGGTTCGGACTAGCGAGGGTGTACTGTATTACTATGTCAAACTCTTTAAGCATATATCCTTAGTGGTAAAGACACAGGTCATTTTTAATGGTGGAAGGACGTTTAAACCTAGATACTGCTTCTTTCTGAGTGAGCCACAATTTTTCACGTGCGATAATGCCCACCCAAGTTTAGCGGTCCGAGCGTCTAATGACTCATTCGCATAGTCCTAAGAGACCCGCTCAGTTTCTTGTTGTTCATCCTCCGGAGGATCTAGGTTGTCGATTATAAGGTCAAATGCTTCATTGATCCTTCCTGTTCCGCCCATTACTTCAATTACCAATTCTCTTTCTGCCTCAATCTTTCTTTTTCTTTCGTACGAGCAAGAAAAGGTGCAACCGCAATATCGAATAATCGTTTCCATCCCTTGATACGCGGACCCGGAAGAAGTGTTGAGAGTGAGAGAGGAGCAGAAACACTCGCAAAGTGGTTTGTTGACGGAAACTCAGATCTAATATAAGACTGTTGTTCTCTCGGTTTCGCTTCCGAATGCTTCTCGTATATGAAAATGCGTCAACGATATAGAGCAGCGCTGTCCAACAGGCGGCCCGCGGCCTTGCTTTGTGCGGCCCACGTTGCGTCCAAAATGCCTCTATCCATACCCATCCCGAGTGCACGCCCCTGTATTGCGGCCCGCCACTAAATGGTATGAAGCAGTTGCGGCCCGAAGTAAATATAGTTGGACAGCCCTGATATAGAGTATAGAGTTCAATAATATACGTAATGAGGAAGTTTAATCAACACGATTACATTAATTAATCTCTCTTCCAACATACTGACAAGCGATGATTATCAATTTATTTTACTTTGGAATTACGCATACTATCTATCGATCCTAGCATAAATTAACTCAGCAACTTTATTACTAATCCTTACTATTAAAACTCGATTAATGTTTATATATTTATAGACAAGCGCGCTTCGCTTGCTTGCGCTGCGGGGCTGGCGGACACTTTGTGTCCGCCTGAGGCGACCTGCGGGCGCTTAGGCTCACATTGATTAATTATATGGCAGATAACATCTCTAAATACGTCTGTCTTACTGTTAAAATCGACATCGCTCGAAAAATCACTCACCAAATTTGTCAATTTTTAAATTATTGTTGTGTAATGATGACGTCATAACACAGTGATGTCATCATTACTCATCAAAAAATTAAAAAAATTTGTGATTTTTCGAGTGATATCAATTAAAACAGTAAGACAGACTTATTTAGAGATGTTTTCTACCTTATAATCAATCATTGTGAGTCTAGGCGTCTGAAGTACGCCTCTGGCGGACACTTTGTCCACCAGCCGCGCAGCGCAAGCAAACGAAGCGCCCTTGTGTATTTAATAGTCCATATATATTGCATTCGTTACATATGTAAATTTTGTTATCTTCTAGTGCTTCGGCTACACATGTACAAATTCGAAAAGAACTGGAATTCCAGGTGTATCTCCACTCACGACACTCCAGACTTGGTGCATCGTGTCTGTCTATTTAGTCAAAATAAACTCAAAATACATTTACTACTATTCAAAAAATACAGGAATAACTCAAATCATAATAGAAACCATGATATAATCGAAATATAAAAAAATACTATTACATACGTAGTCAAACAAATAAAGAAGAAAATTTCAGAGGAGTTGTAGCTTGTTTTTCAACTTTCCATCACATACAACAATACGATTATCTTCGGTTAATGCAACACCACGGGGACTATACAGCTCCCCAGCTTCTCCTTTCTCAGTTTTATCCCTACCCATTGTAGCAACGATATTTCCTGTGGATGAGAATACCAATATCTTGTTGGCAGAATCATCACTGATTACAAAGTTTCCTCGTATATCAATGCAGAAAAAGAGTATCTTACTCACAGAATCTTGAGAAATGATTGTTCTGAGGAGACTTCCATCTCTATTGAATGACTGTAGAGGATAGGGAGACTTGAAAAAGAGAACGTAGAGTTCATCTTTCAGTGTTTTTAAATCGTAGATTTTAGTGCTATTTTCTGTAAAGTGAGGAGTATGGAGTGTTAACGCTGAAACTTTCTCAAGCTTGTCAGGCTCAATGTGCCAAATAGAATTGTGATAGCGAGGACAAGCAAATAACATTCCAGTTTCTTTGTCTAGAGTGAGAGCAATCATCTCTATACCTGGTTTTAGACAAGACAGCTTTTGACCAGTTTTCTTATTCACCTTCAGAATGAAACCATTTGTTGTATTAGTAGAAATATAACAGAAGTCAGAAACGATCACAATTCCGTATAACCACTTCATTCCCTCAACTGTAAAATTCTTAACAAATAGACCATCTTTAGTAAAAATTGCTATTCTGTGATTATTTAAATCTGCTACGTAAATATTACTTTCTGCATCAACTGCTACACATCTAGGATTATCAAACTGTCCATCTCCTGATCCTCTTGTCCCAACACTCCACAGAGGGACCAGTCTGTCTGAGTAAGGGACAAAATCCTGAATCGGAGAGTTGATGGCAGTCGGAACTCTCTTCAAGACAACACAACTCTCTCGAATCGCTGCTAATAACTCGGAATCTCTCCACTCCAGCTCCACCGTTTCACTCATTTGACGCACTAATTCACACAACTCGGTGTTCACAACTTCTAATAGCTTGCTTTTCATGGCTTGAAATTCATTCCTCTTCATCTTCTCTTCCAGCTCTCCTCGTGTCTGTTCCAACTCTCTCCTCCTCTCTTGCAGATCATCAGCTGACATCAGAATAGCACCCAATTCTGACATCAGTGCTTGTTCCCTCTCATCCAGCATACGATGATAATTCTGGAAATGATCAGTCAGTTCTTGCTTAGCTAACTGGATCTGTTCTCTGAGAGAACTGTCAGATCTCGTTTCTCTCCTATCACCATCTTGTTCCGGTAGCTGAGTTGCCATTGACAATGAATCTAGTCAATAATGTCAAAAAAAATTGTTATATAAAATACGATAATGGTTCTGGTTTTTCAAGATAAATTATCCCAATTGGGGGGTAATATTTTTGTTCATTTTGGAAAAAGTAACATTCATTTTATACATTCTATTTTTATACATTATTTTTTCATTTAATTAAGTCAAAATTAGGTCTGGGAAATAATTGAAATAGTCACTGATACTTTTCGATTAAGTGATGACCGTCGTAAAGTGCCTTAAAAACATTTTCAAATGCAACCTTCCGAGCATATAGCGATTTAGTTCAGCCATTAGGATTAGTAACACCCGCATTCGCGCTGAATTCTGCATTTCTTAGCAAATCTACTGAATGTGAGTCATAAGCTGAAAATTTCAGTCGAAACTATTTATTAGGTCTTCATGGCTCATTAGCAAGAAATGACCATTCTATTAACTTCTAATTAGTACCAGATATCTTGAAATTGCGAATCAGTGAGAAGTTAAAAAATGTTTGGGATTATGACTAGAATCTCCAGAATCTTATATCTCTGATGCGAATAATTCTTAATATAGGCGCTATGTTATAGAAATAATAGGGGCAGGATAGGCCCAGCTCCATTTCCACGCGGGCCCCTTGCTCCAAATGCGAACAATAAAAATTGGAGTCATTAGCCGCGCGGACCGCTGAACTTGGGTGGGCAGTAGTGTAGGTTGAAAATTGTGCCTACTTAGGAAGAAGATATCTAGGATCAAACGTCCTTCCTTTCGCCCCCCCCGCGCCATTAAAACTAACCTGCATCTTTCGCATGTTCTGGAGTTAGAGGGAACTTGCTAATGGACAAATCTTGCCATTGGATTATTTGCGTTAAGGTAACGAACTTGGATTTTAGAACTCAACAATTCAGATGTGTACACTTTCAATAAGAAATTAGAAATAAAATATTTTACAAACTAAAACAGTTGTCCCTCGTATATATCGGAGTGAAATTTTGTAATTTTTGACCCCTCAAAATTTAGAATTTCTTTCAGAGAGGAAAACAGAGATGCAGTGGTTTGACAATTTAATGGACTGGACCGTTAAAGACAGGTCCGGTTCGGTTTCAGCCTGGACCATGGTTTTGTCCGGAGCTCTGTACTTCTGAGAACAACACTGGAAATTACATACTCAACAGTTTCAGTCTATAATAAAATCAAAGCTGCTGCAAATCTATTAGTCAATCTAAATGTTAAATCATAGCTGTATTTAAAGCCATTTCGTAATTTTCAAAAAACATTTGTCACCAATCAATAATTTGGTGTCGTTAGCTCTTGCACTAACTCATATTCTATAGTTCCACATTATAACACCTCTGTAATCATTTAACTACCTCAGTGTCGCTTTATTAGAATAAATAGAGTACAGTTAAGGAGAGGTGTCAAGTGGTGAGTACAGGGCTCTCAACCTGCGAGGGCTCGAAACGTAAGATTTCATAAATCTCACGATTCCGTCGTGAGACATTTTACAAATGATTCATTGTGAAGTACAATCGTATCGATCAGGGGTCTCAACCTAAAAAGAGTTGGCAAATCTTGAGATTTGATAGAAGCGTCGTGATATTTTGAGACAATTCGTGAGATTTGGGGGTCTGTCGTGAGATCGTGAGAGTTGAGAGGCCTATCTGAGTGTCTCAGGAGGGGAAACAGAAACTCAGTTTAGTGTCAGTTGATTGTGGAACTGAAACGAATGATTAAGCTAGTCAATAGTTTTAGTTGTGAACTGAGATTACGAACTCACACCAGTTACATACGTGTTACATTAAACTTAATTAAATAAATTAGACTTATTATTACCTATTAGAGGTCATGATCCAGCATAATTATCAGCTGTTAGCTTGAGGGGTTTGATAGATTCAGTTTCTGGTTCAATAAATCAGTCACTTCCAAGTACTTTAACTTTGTGAGGGTAGGAATCAGATTTCTGAGAGGTTGACAGGAATCGGAACTCAGTCCACAGTTGTATACGCACAAATATTTAATTGTAGAGGATGGAAGAGGACCTCTACACAGACTCAACGCTAAGTCAGATGGGGAGACAGAGAAGAACTCCAAATATAGTAAAGAGGTGAGACTATGAAGTGTCGAGGACCAAAGAGTGACGTCATCACATCTTATAAGAGAATATAGTAGTTCCAACCGTAGTAAGTTAGTACAGAACTGCGAACAATGGAGAATTCCAACTAAACTGCTGAATCCAATATTCTGAAAATACTATAACTTCAATATTCTGATGAGTTATGTCTGAGTATAGTACTTATAGTTGTAGCATACTGCCTGAGAGGTTGACACGAGTATACTAATCATTTCCTAAATCTAGGTAGGAGAGAGTAGAGGTGTGTTGTGGTAGAATATAGCAACCACACAATCAATGTGGATTCTAATCACGTCACTCTGGAACAACTCTTCGATCTATTTGAGTCCGTTGAACAATGCTCTGTGGATTGTGTAGCACTGAAAGTATTCGGGAAATCTAACACAGCTAAGTTTAGATAGGAACAGGGCGAGGTATCTCGTGTTTGTAGGGAGATAAACACATTCATCGACTTTGCACAATGAACTTCACGGACATACACTGGTTGTGCCGTTTTGTTCTACGCGCCAGATGGTGCCAATGAATTCTTGAATGGTCAGATGAGCGAATGAGCACACCTTCGTGAAGTGACCCATTTTCTCCTCTCACACACACTCATACACTAGATAGGCGGTGGCTTGTCATTTTCAAACTTCCAATTTGCAATGGCACATTCTTATCAGAGATCGTCTCCCTCATGGCCACGCTATGGTACGCGATAGAACAGATCTCGTGCAGATATTCTACAACGCCACTACGTATTCAGCTCAGATATTTCGTTTACTTGCGTTAATTCATCGAATCCCATTCGGTTGAGGTGTCGCGGCATCAGATACAGTGTTAGCTCATAGTAGAGTGGTGTCAGTGTGTGGATGCGAGCACCGTCATCACTTTTAACAGGGATCTTAATAATGAGGAGACAAGTGCAACGCCTTAATAAGGAGACATCCTCAAATTGCTTCTCCAAGTACAGGTCCCTCTGTGCAGGAGAGAATCCTACAAGTAGCACCTGGAAGAGGTAGAGAGGTGGAGCTGATGTGAAATTCTGTCCACATATATGTCCTTAGTTTAAAAGATGACCTTGCTATTTTTGAAGAGAGAAGTTATTAAAGGTTTGATGAAGTGAGGGGAGAAAAATCAATCGGGGAGCAGGGTATGGATTAGAGGCAGAATGTACCTACTGTTTGTTTGGACCTAAAGTATATATAAATAAAATGAAGGAAGTTGTAGACTCTCTAATTTTGAGTGGACGTCCCTAGGTAGTTAGGAATTTGAAGTTTATATATTAAATAATATACACAAATATGTTTGGACATAGGTGTGAGTTTGCCACGAGTGTGAAGTTAGCAGCGAGATAAGAGCACGACTTAGCGCTTAATTTCTCAACCAATTCTGTATCAATCATAGCCAAACTTGTTATATGGCATAAGCTAGTGTGGGGCTTTCCTCCCTTCTGATAGTTAGTGTATGTCACCTCTCCTCATCCCACAATGACATTGCAATTTTCCAATACTAAGCCCACATAGACAATTTCGAGCAACACTCTACATCACGCCTCCTCAAATTTCTTTTCTGACTCCCTGACTGCATACAACGTTAAGGTTGTTGTTCGGAAAATACCTAATAGTCCAGCAACACGGGGGGTCAACCGATAAAAGTATGTAACTTTTTGGTGGTTTTGAATTCTAGGGTGTCCCCTTGACCATAATTAAGCCCATGCCACTTTGGCATGTTTGGGCAATTCCGCATTCAGGAAATCCTTTTTAATGATCATGTAGAGCAAGGGTGCTCAAACTATGGCCCACGGATAATTCGCTTGTTTTAATTATTCATATATATACAGTAGATTGACGTGCTTCAATCGTCACAGATAATAATTGTTTTTTCTAAACACCATATAGAAATAATTTTAGATACTCTACAAATGTATAGCTTGAAAATTGATTAAACTAAAGCCAGAGGCGATCTATGATTTGTGGCCCGTAAGGCGGAGCCTAATGTTTAAAGTGGCCCGTAGATTTAAAAGTTTGAGCACCCCTGATGTAGAGTGTTGATTTATGTTTATTTGAACTCATGGAATATAAGGAGCAAAACAAGGGGTCACTTGATGGGGTTACTAGGAGGTTTGAATTGGAATGTTGCACATTTATGCGTCGTCAAATAAAATATTCAGCTAAGATATTAAACATAAGTTGTAGCTTTGAAGTATTATTAATAATGACGATCTATTGGAGTGTCGTACAATAATTTCCATTGTGATAGTGTAGTCATTAATTTATACAGAAAAGGTGTGAAAAATAGTTTCCCATTTTTTTGCAGAGGTGTGAAAATTTCGCTTAGATCTTAGAACTTAATCGTAGTCATATCATTTGACACTTACATGCCAATTTTCATATCTCTACGACTTGCCAATTCTTCAATCAATTCGGACAAACAAACAAACAAAAAAATCCTAGCGTTTTAATATACAGTAGGACGTCAGTTATCTGAACGGGTTGGGACCGAGGGGGTTCGGATAACTGAAATGTTCGGATAACTGAAGTTGTTTTGTAATTAAATAGAAAAGTTGGTTAGTAGTAATAAGTAGTCATAATTATGAATATGGATAAAATACATATTGATCTGTGTAAGTATCTTCAATTAGTATATAAAATGATGGCAGTGTATTTCAATTCTCAACTCAAAGATGCATCATTTATAAATTTATTATATTTTATTTGGTCAACCAAGGGGTTCGGATAACTGACGTTATACTGTATAAGAATAAGATATAATTATTTTATAATTATTATATAATTATTCAAGCGCGCTTCGCTTGCTTGCGCTGCGCGGCTTGCAGACACTACGTGTCTGCAGATTTCCCCAATGGGCGCTTGCGGATATTAGAGAAACAATACGTCGCTTTCCTGTTTTATACTAAGTACGCTGGATTGTCATTTGTCTACGGTTACATTTATGAAATCAGAACTGTAGCAGAAATTTTGTTTCGTGATAAATATAATTTACTTCGTATTAAGGCAACTAATCCTGAATGTAAGCTCAATTTGAATACACAAAGTTCACATTGCTAAAGATTATTATACTTAAATAATCAATTCCAGTCCATGTCGTTAATAGTTATTTTATGATCGAATTGATTGATCGTAGCATATAACACACTTTAATTGTTGTTAACAATCAAATTATAGACTCAAAATAGCAGTATTCAATCATTTATATGAAATAGAATCGTGTAAATGGCATTATAAAAGGCTGATAATTGATTGGTTCTCACATAAACCAATGAATTTCAATCACAAATAGTCCTTTTGATTGTATGTATAAGTCACTACCATTTTATTCCAATGTATTTGCATTATAAAATAATCGAATTTGATTTGTCAGCACATTTTGTCACCTATCTCAGCGAGGTGCGAACATTTCGCTTAGATCTTCGAACTTAATCCTAGATTCATCATTTGACACCTACATGCCAATTTTCGTAGCTCTACGACTTGCCAATTCTTCAATCAATTCGGACAAACAAACAAACAAACAAACAAACAAATAAACAAACAAACAAACAAACAAAAATCCTAGAGTTTTAATATATAAGATACTACTGAATTTAGTAATGCAAATATTCATGTATGTAAACATCATTTAGTTGTGTAATTTTTTAGTATTTGTTCAAAGGATTCAGCAAGATATAGTAAGCTTCGAGAGTCTGAATTAGGTAATTAATTTACTTTAGCACAAAATGACAATGCAAAAAATTTAATTTCACTCTTAAAATTCACTATTTTATACTTGCCTTGTTTGAAGTAATAGTTTAACTAATAATTAGGACTCTTAGTTAGGATTAAACTCAAGTACAATCATATTATATTACAAAAATATCTTTTTCCTTGATAAATCTGACTATTTTTTCAGATCCTAAATCTTCCTGAATCCTTTAACAAATACTCCAAAATTACGCAACTAAAATATATAGACATACTTATATATATGCTTAACTAATTTCAGTAGTACAGTAAACCCTCGATTATCCGAACACCTTGAGAAATTATTACCGGATAAGTGTTCGGATAAGTGAAATAAGGATAGTACAACATCGATTAACACTGAATTGAAGCTGGTTAAGTTTTCAAATAAGTTTAAGTGTGTTTAGGTAGACGAAATAATAAAGGTTTGCTTCTATACCTAGGCAATTATGTTTAAATTGTATCATAAGCCCAATTTAGTTTTAGTGGAAGTACCATAATAATTATATCCCGAGAAATATTATGTGACACTGAAATTGAAATAGTGCGATTGCAATCTACAGACAAGACAAGGAATACCAAGTTTAAACAAAATTTAACCAATAAGTTTAAAAAGAGTAAAGCGAGACTAAGACTCGACTGTTTCGGATGATCGAGGTGTTCGGATATCGATGTTCGGATAATCGAGAGTTTACTGATATAAGAATATATTGATATACTGTGGTAGACAGCTACTGGGATTTTCAAAAGGACAAGTGAGCTTCGCTTGCTTGCGCTGCGCGGCTGGCGGACACTCCCTTCGGTCGCCTGGGGTCACATTGGTTAATTATAAGGGAGATAGCATCTCTAAATATGTCTGTCCTACTGTTATAATCGATATCACTCGAAAAATCATCAAATTTGTCAATTTTTAAAATTTTGATGCGTAATGATGACGTCATAACAAAGTGATGAGTCATCATTTTTTGATGATATTTGCATCGTATGTGAGGTATGTTAGTATACATATTCTATTAAAATTTCAGCCTTCTATCTCCTATAATGGCTGAGTTATGCCCGAATAACTGTGTTGCTTAACTTTTAAAAATGTGACAATGACGTCATAATTCCATGATGAGTCGACATTTTGCTCTGAACTCAGAACATACTGGAGCCATAGCCAAAAGACTTCCACATGCCAAAAATCAGCTTTCTGTGCCTGGCAGTTTCTTCAATCAATTCGTTACATATATATATATCCTTACTATTAAAACTCGATTATTGTATATACACTACCCGGACAAAAGTATTCGACCACCACGAAAACTTCCATACAAATAGTATTAAATTAGATCTTTTAAAAAAGGAACATGTCCTTAAACAGTAGAAAATACTCTATTTTTTAGTTCAAATTCGTAATCTACACATTCTAATTACTCATAATTGAGAGTTTCAACTCAATTACCTATTCTTATGTTGAAAATTATCAACCTATGCCACTTTGTGTCACTAAACGCCATCATATATAATGGCTGTGACTTGGGACAAGTAGCATCAAGTAGCAAATGTTAATATTTATTAACTTGGGAGTTAGTAATTAAGCTGAGGCAATCAATTATGAGTAATTAGAATGTGTAGTTTACGAATTTGAAATAAAAAATAGAGTATTCCTTACAGTTTGAGAACCTATTCCTTTATGAATAGACCCACTTTAATACTATTTGTATGGCGGTTTCTGTGGTGGTCGAATACTTTTGTCCGGGGACTGTATATATATATATATATATATATATATATATATATATATATATATATATATCTGTAACGAATTGATTGAAGAAACTGCCGGGCGTAGAAGGCTGATTTTTGGTATGTGGGAGTCTTTTGGCTATGGCTCCAGTAAGTTCTGAGTTCAGAGCAAAATGTCGACTTATCATGGAATTATGACGTCATTGTCACATTTTTAAAAGTTAAGCAACACAGTTATTCGGGCATAACTCAGCCATTATAGGAGATAGAAGGCTGAAATTTTAATAGAATCTGTGTACTAACATACCTCACATATGATGCAGCTATCATCAAAAAATGATGACTCATCACTTTGTTATGACGTCATCATTACTCATCAAAAATTTTACAAATTGATAAATTTGGTGATTTTTTGAGGGCGATATAGATCTAACAGTAGGACGTGCGTATTTAGAGATGTTATCTCCCTTATAATTAACCAATGTGACCCCAGGCGACCGAAGGGAGCCTCCGGCGGACACAAAGTGTCCGCCAGCCGCGCAGCGCAAGCAAGCGAAGCGCGCTTGTATATATAATCCTTACTATTAAAACTCGATTATTGTATATTTATTTATTTATATATATATATATATACAAGCGCGCTTCGCTTGCTTGCGCTGCGCGGCTGGCGGACACTTTGTGTACGCCGGAGGCTCCCTTCGGTCGCCTGGGGTCCCATTGGTTAAATATAAGGGAGATAACATCTATAAATACGTCTGTCCTACTGTTATAACATATATTGAAAATTTCTATTCGCATGCGAACAAGCTACTTTTCGCATGCGAATAAGTTACTATTCGCATGCGAATAAGCAACAATACGAATTAGATTCAAGGAACTGTTACACAAAAAATAGACACCCCCAGAATGGTTCCCCCAGCCCATTTATTTCGTAATATTTGGACTCCCCTCGGAACTAATATTTCAATGTTATCCCCTAAAATATATGGACCATCATTATACAGAGGTCAATTGTAATAGGAAAGTCGACAACGGAACAATTTTTAAGCGGATGGAATGTACAGGTGACCGCTATAAAGATTTGTTCAATAGAATATTGTAAAATCGGGATGTCCCGCCAAGAACGGAATGGGTGGCGTGTATGGAAGGCTTTTTAGTTGTCATTAGTACAGTAAACAAATGCTCTCTCTGTGACTAATAGTACTCGGGGTGAGGATTGTTAGGGTCTTTGGGAAAGGACTCAGGATTGGTAGAGCTATTTTGGACAAATCGTATTATGCCTAATAGAAGATAATGGCCTTCGACAAATTATTGGTAAGGCTATGGCCAGGGTCGGCGCTGCAGGCTACAACAGGATGGGCATCAGCGAGGCATCGAATCTGAGGTATTAAAAAGTCCATTGCGCATGCGGAATCGTCACATAGCGTATGATCTATCATCACTTTGCACATAATATGCAAAAATCACTTTAAATATTTCTATATATACGAAACTATTCCGAGATTAATGCCGCTAAATCCACCACACTGCATTGAATTTTTAGCCCAAAAAAGCCTTATTTCGGCTCATTTTTTGATCCAATCTCCAACTAAAACGCTTCGGACCGAGCAGAGGATCCTATCAATCGGACCTAAAAACCTCTATTCTTCACCATTGGGATTGTATTCCTCCCTAATTTGGCAATTGATCATCCACAATATGACGATTCCGCATGCATAATGGACTTAGTCCAACTGATTGTACGCAATGTGCAATTGCGCATGCGCAATGTACTTTTTAATATATGCGAATCTGATTGGGTGGGCAACTGAAAACTCCCAGATTCCAACACTATTTTGTTCTCCCATGACTATTTATCACCTTAATTAAGCTTTATAAATCAATTACAGCAGTGTGATAGTTATTATTTCCATAATTCATATTCTAAATCGTGTTGCCTACTGTTCAATGATGTTTTAATTAACTGTATACAGTATAATCAATGTTATTGTTGTTGTTTTACACAAAAAATTATAATTCGAATAATACTAGAATGTGGATGATATGGGTAGCAACTAGCAAGAATCCATCCAATGCAAAGTACAATTCAAAATCAATTCAGAATGAGCTGATCTCCATAGCGGCAGATATCGCTCTAGAAACAATCTCTGCGGAGGTGTAGACAACTAGGTACTTCTCTCTCTCCTATGCGATGAGTGCAAAGGCAGCTCTAAGACAGAACAGATGAGTGTAGTGCTTCGCTATGTCACTGAAGACTGCAGTATTACCGAGTCCTGCATTGGGTTCTATGCTTGTGAAGGACTGGCTGCAGTATCTCTCTCGAAAATCATTTTAGACTGTCTCAGGGATGTCAAAATCGACTTCAGAAGTGGTATGGTTGGATAGTGCTATGACGACGCTTCTGTTATGCGTAGGATCCACAGGGGCGTCCAAAGACTCATCAAGGAAGTTGCTCCACTGTGTTTTTATGTTCACTGCCATGCTCATAGACTCAATATGGTGGTTGTTGTGGTATGTACCAGTATTGTTGCACAGACTAACGATAACAAGATCATCCATGCTAGGAATCTTGATTACTCGATCCCGGAAATATTGCAGAATTTGACCGGTGTGGCGAAAAAAGGAAGCTGTATTTAGTGGCGCTTCATTCGTGGGAATGGTGTGTATTATCACTGGACAAAAACCGAACTCATTTACTATCAGCGCTAATGAGCGTGATAAGGGATCTAGATGGGAAAATTTGTATAAAATGTTGTTAAATAGACAGGCTCACTTTCTCATGTTTGAAATCAGACGTGTGTTAGAAATGCCAGGTCTCGATTGCGCAGGTGCGCTCAGGGAGTTTCAGGTTAGCGTGATGATGGCTCCTTGCTACCTCATCATGGGAGGAGTGAAGCCTGGAGAAGGTGCAGTGATCACAAGAGACAGAGAGTCCGAAATATCTCCGTTTCCTGGATACAAATAAGGGAACTTGGTACGTGTTAGAGACCAACTACGATTGGTGAGTTCCTCCTCCTTCCAACGATGACTGCTGAGACCCAGCGATTAAGCATATGAACAAGATCGGTCGAGGTAACACGACTCTCTATGCTCTGTATAAGGTGTTGTCCACTCCCCCTGTGTGCAACCCTGGGACCGTCTTTATACTACCCTCATGTCTGCAGGTGCCCCGCAGAAGTTGAGCACGGTGATTAGATACGTAGACGCTCCTTGTGACTAGGATTAAGATTTGTGTTCTTTTATTGGTTAGGAGCATGCGCATGCTCACTACATATGTAGCTCACTACATATGTAGCTACTACACGTGTTGCTACACGTATTTTTTTTAACTGATCATTTGGAAAGGGGACTTCCAAACGATCAGTTAGAACAAAATTAGGATTCATAATCTGTAGCAACTCCTAAAATTATATTTTATTACATGTATGTCTATCATTGAGTATAACTATAGGGTTCTATCAATAAATTGAATAATAACATCTGCATACATAACTATCTCAACCGGGATATCAATTACTGATAGCTAATATTAGCTACCTACTGAGTTTCAAGCATTGCTTCCTTCATCATTTGAACAACTACGAGTTCAATCTCGCTTGGTTTCACTTCGTTCTCGAAAATTTCTTCACTCAACTGATTCAGAACTTCCTTTCTTTTTATATTGCACTTCTCAGCATACAGTTTGAGAGCTTGCTTTCCCAATTCCTTCTTACTTTCCTCCTTTACCATACTTCCTACTAACTTTCTAAGCGCGATGTCGCATTGGTGTGTGATACTAGCATTCGTTTCGTTCCGAGCTGCTTCTTTATGGGAGAATCTGCTAAAGGAGGTGGTAGTTTTAATGAAGATTCCTGCATTTTTGTGACAATTGCATCGAATTCAAACTCTTTTGCAGTATCAATATTGATTGTTTCTTGTTCCCATTTGAAAACGGGTCCAGCTGGATTAGACAATTGTCCATGAATGTTTAGAATAGTTTGCTCAGGGACTGGGAGTTCTCTTGCCTTGTTGCGGACTATGCACTCTTCAAGACTTGTTTCAAAGCAAAGCTGTAAGAAACCAGTTCTATGCTTCCTAGCAAGTCTGTAGTATTCGTACCGCATGCTCCTGTAGTGGAATGTATCGTCAAGGACAAGTATTATGGCTTTATTATTGAAGTCTGTATGCAATTGTGATATTAGCAGTTTATCAGGACACTCTCCAAAAGGAAAGCCTGAGAAACTGTCAAAAAAATATCGATGCTTTTTCCAAATGAAAGTTTCATCAGGAGAACCTCCAGCTTGACATCTAGTATCCCTCGGAAGAAATGCATCAAACTCAACACAAATTAAATTCAAATTAGACTCAGTTGATTCGAGATAGCTCTTGAAAGAATGAATGAAAGTAGACTTCCCACTTGCTGGAATGCCAATCAATATGCAGAGCAATTTAACACCCAGTTTCCAACTAGACGCTGAACCAAAGCTAGCCATAATATATATCTTGTCATTTGAACAAACTGATAAAGACAATCTACAGAAACTCCTGTTATTAACGGTAAACGGATGTTTCGTCGCTGATATCTCTCCTAATGGAATTACAAACTGTTGGGAAACATGAATTGGTTCTCAAGCTGAATAGAATTAATAGGAGTGAGGATTTTGGAGAATATTATGTATAAGAGCAAAGAGAAAGTGGGCATTTTGGGTTTGAAATAATACCAAATGGCACGCGAGAGTGGTATTTTTATTTCGTGAGGGGGTGGGTGATTGTCATTTATTATTTGTTAGAATGAATGGGAGAATGAAAGTGAGGATTCGGTCATTTAATTCAAAAAAATATCAGCGACGAAACATCCGCCATTCGTTATTAACTAAGTAGGATATAACGAAGTTCCAATAGTCCAGAGAACATGTACCCCCGACAAGATTTCACGCCTCTAGAGCTAGCGCGATCCATCCAACTAACTTACCCGTCCGGCCCAGTTCAGATCGAGTGTATACCACATGGAAGAAAACTGAGTCCGCAGTCCCATAGGACTGACACGTCTTTTTGGTTGTCTTTTTAGTGAAAAAGTCAATTTGATTCATAACTCTTTGCAATAGTGTGGCAACTATGTGACACAATTTACTATTATCATTATTAAGTATCGTACGTGTCATTGAACTTTGGAGAAGTTCTAATGTCATCATCTTTCTCTCCAAATCAATGATAATTTAGCTTCGTCGATTCCCTTGGGAGAGCGAAATGATGTCCTTTTTTCATCCTTACTCAATAATTAAAACTGAAATAATCTGGTTATTTGCTCCGAGCGACAGAGTAGTTGGACAACACTTCTGGCATTAGGAAAATCTTGCATACATGCCAACCGTCCCGGGGGTTTTTTTCACTCTTCTCCTGAGCTAATTTTGACAAGTGTTTTTTGGGATTTCGTGTATAATACCTTTCTGATGCGTCCCGCTTTTATCATCAGGTTGACATGTATGATCTTGACTAATGGCAACCACGTTAATCTTAAGGTATTCGGGCAATTCTTTTGATGGACCCATAGAAATTCCGTCGAAGACAACGACAAAGGTTTATTTTTGCATTCGGGGCAGGAAAATCGTCACTGGACATGTTCTCTGGACTTTTCAATATGTGAATTTATCATACAGTTTCGAAAAGGCGATTGCAGAAGTAACACCCGTAAAAAAACTAGTTTCCGGCATATTTTTGAGATCTATTCACTTTGTGTACGATATATTGTATACATAAATAAATAAATAATTTATCATACAGTTGCGGAAACAAAATATTCGGAATTATGTGAAATTACATGTGAAATTAATTACACATGTAATTACACGTGTAATTTCACATGTAATTACACGTGTAATTACATGTGTAATTACACGTGTAATTACATGTGTAATTACATGTGTAATTACATGTGAAATTACATGTGAAATTACACGTGTAATTACACGTGTAATTACATGTGTAATTACACGTGAATTACATGTGTAATTACATGTGTAAATTACATGTGTAATTACACATAATTCCGATTATTTTATTTCTGCAACTGTCGTTCAACCAAACGCAGACCTATCCTTCTTTGCCTATTGCAAATCATCCCGCGCACTGACGTATCATATTTGAGTTGTAATTGTACATTCAGGAAATTCAATAGCATAGCTATGTCCCATACATTGGCTGATTTCACTGTATTTCTTGATACGTAGTACTCTATTGGATACGTCAGGGTTCTATCTGCAGGGGGAAGCTTCCCCCCCCAATCTAACATCCTAGATAGAACCTTGTACGTACTGTACTACCATGTACAGGGCTATCAACCTGAGGTTACGAAATCGTGAGATTAGGTTTCTACTTTTTGAGATTAGGTTTTTAAATCGTGGATTAGGTTATTATACGCAGATAAGTATGCAACAATCATTATCTACGTACTCAAGGATCATGATCTCCATACTCGCACTTAAGGGAGACCGATCATTTAAGAGTGGTCCATATATTTCAGTATAACTTTGAAATATTGGTTCCGAGGAGTCCAAATATTTCGAATTGTAAGGACCGGGGGATACCATTCCAGGTGCCGTAGACTCGGAATGAGGATTGGGTGGGGCCTTTAGGTTTGCATGATTGGTATAGCCATTTTGGACAAATTGTATCATAGCTAATGAAGGTCATAGCCTTCGGCTAATTCATGTAAGGCAAAGGCCCTACCAACCCAACCGGAGCCTACGCCTATGTCATTCTGTGGGAGTCCAAATCTTTGTGACATTTCCTTGAATATGATCCATAATTGTAATTTATTTGCATATGCAAATAGTAGCTTATTCGCATGCGAATAGTAGCTTGTTTGCATGCGAATAGTAGCTTATTCGCATGCGAATAGTAGCTTGTTCGCATGCGAATAGTAGTTTTTAATACCTCGTTATAATCGATATCGCACGAAAAATCACCAAATTTATCAATTTTAAAAAGAATTCAATGCAATAAAATGTACTTGAATACGGAAGAAAGATGAAACAAATATTCATATATTAAATACCCTTATTCGACAGTCGCTTAACTCTTATTCGACAGTCACTTATATCCCAATTACAATTTTCTTCCACTTTAGTCCGAGGTGTTCTTGTCCCTGGGTAACAACAATAGCTGTATATCGATATTTGAGCATCTAAGATTTTAAAAATTCCCCAGATCCCCCATTACCGTCGCTCGCTTCGCTCGCTATTGGCCCACCCATGTTTTATTCTAGTTTCCAAAACTTGCGCCTATGCCTCTGGCCGATAATTCAGGCCCGTTGCGACCTCTACCTGTGAGCTCAGTCACAGGTAGAGGTCGCAACAGGCCTCTGATAACAATTCAAATAAGAAATTTCCAGAGGGAATTAATCGACTGTCGAATAAGAGTTATTCGACTGTCGAATAAGAGTTAAGCGACTGTCGAAATCAGGTTTAGCAGTCCTGGAAGAGGCCCGACTGGCGTTCGAAGAGGCCCTCTGGACCCTGCTAGAGGAAAAACGGCATAACTGCTTCGAGAATTGGTTTCATCGTATGCAACTTTGCATAGAATGTAGTGGTAAATACTTTGAGAAGCTGTGAAAATTTGATTACTATTGGTTGATTATTTTTTGTGTACGACAAAACTTTTGGACTGACCCTCGTATATGTCCCAGTAGCATCTTACATACATGTACCACTAGTGCTTAAGATGTGCCAGCAGCACCTTATATGTCCCGGTAGCACTTAAGATATCCCAGTTGCACCTTATATCTCCCGGTAGCACTTAAGATGTCCCAGTAGCACCTTACGAGTCCCAGTAGCATCTTACATACATGTACCACTAGTGCTTAAGATGTGCCAGCAGCACCTTATATGTCCCGGTAGCACTTAAGATGTCCAAGTAGCATCTTACATGTCCCACTAGTGCTTAAGATCTCCCAGTGGCATCTAAGATCTTCGACTAACATTTATATTTCCCGGTGGTAGCACTTAAGATGTCCCAGTAGTACCTTATATGTCCCGGTAGCTCCTTGCGTATACCACTAGTGCTTAAGATGCCCCAGTAGCATCTTACGTGTTCCACTAGTGCCTAAGATGTCCCACTGACATGTAAGATATCCCACTAACATTTATATTTCCCGGTGGTAGCACTTAAGATGTCCCGGTAGCACTTAAGATGTCCCAGTAGTGCTTAAGATGTTCCAGTGGCATCTTACCTGTCCCGCTAGTGCTTAAGATCCCTCAGTATTTTCCGGAAGTTCTAATATAACTTTTTGATTGTTTAAATTTTGATTATCATTTACAATTCACTCTTGATCAATTTTTATCTTCTCTGTACGTATTTCATTCATTTCGTGTTCTCTTTATGTACATCACTTGTTCTGCTCTTGTTCCATCTTTTACATTAGTTTATCCCATCTTTCTGTTCTCCTGAATGTTATCCTTGGGACCGTTGTATATAATCTATTGTAAAATTCAAATTATACGATATAACTCAGCAATATCACTTATTTCAAGTTTTGATCTTTCGAAATTTTGCATTATATATTTATCCTATATGTTTCAATTTGTTTTTGAGTTGTGCCGGCTGTGGAGTATTTTGTGCCAAAACTCGAGCAAGATTAATTCTCATACGAAATGTCGGATCACACCAAATTTTGTCATCGTCACCATTTCGAAATTTCATTTTCGCTACTTTGCGATTGTAAGCAAGGTTTCTTCTAATTGTGACTATTAAAACTCGATTAGTGCTTGTTTGCTTGTTTGTTCATATATATAATGAATTGATTGAAGAAACTACCATGGAGAGAAAGCTGATTTTTTGCATATGTATGTTGCATCAATCCTTTTATTGATATTTTATTAATATATGTAACAACAAATAAACTTTACTCTTACACCACAACTTGAATGTTGCTAAGATAGTTTAATTACTAAGATAGTATTACTAAGATAGTTTAAGAAATGCCATCATCATTAATACTACTTGTATTATCTTCTTCTAAATCTCCTAGCTCTTTGAATGCTTCGATTAAATGTTCGCCTCCGCCTAATTGGCGATAGTATTTTTCAGCAGTATTTGGTTGATGCTGCATAAAATCAGCAAGTATCTGCGAATTCTTTGGTTTGTTTGTAGCCATGTATGTGGCGGCGGCAATTCTTGATTGTGTAGAGGTCATCCTACTTGTCATTCCTCCTGTATTCTTCAGACAAGATGTGAGTGCAGACTTGACACCCGCATGTGTCAATTTATTGCCATTTGTGGACAAAAATAGGTTCTTGTCAATTTCAGGATCTAATAAACCCATTTTGGAAAGAATTACTGAGCGAAAGTTTGAGAGAGCCTTTCCTGCCAGATTTTCAAAGAATATTACGGCAGGTTTTATTTTTCCCGTCTTATGATTGTAAATGGTTATTCTCATCGTCTCACCTTGCTGTTTAGCTGCATCAACCTCAGAAATCATTATCCCACAGGCTACACCAGATCTTTGGGCATTTCTAAAAATGATTTCCCCGATCAATATGGCTCTGAAGTTGTAATATTGTGGCACTGTTAATGGCATACTACTTCTGTAGTCCACTATTGCTTGAAGAATATTCGTCCGAATCTTGGATTTCAAGTAGCTCCTGATTGTACATATATTAGTGCTAGTAGAATGTTCTGTATCCCTTCTCTTTTGGATCCTCTCTCTCTGGGACCTTTTTTTTAGACTAACATACCACCTATTAATTTAAACATGATCTAAATACATATACATACTTAGGTGCTAGACAAAAAAATACTATTTGTAAAGTTTTCTTGTTATCTATTGTTCTTAAAAACTGTTTAATTACTATACATTTTAACTACAATCCATCCTTAAGATACGATAATTCCATGATTAGTTGACATTTTTGTCTAAGGCTCGAAAATACTTCAATTTAGTCAAAAATACCCACTCACATACGAAAAATCAGCTTAATCTATCACCTTATAAAATCGATATCACTCGAAAAATCAACAAATTTGTCCATTTTTAAATGTTTGATGCGTAATGATGACGTTATAACAGAGTGATGAGTCAGCATTTTTGGATGATATGTATCATATGTGAAGAATATTAATATACATATTCTATTAAAATTTCAGCCTTCTATCACCTAAAATGGCTTTTATGGAGTTATAGCCGAAAAATTGAAATTTCTATTATAAAAAAGGTGACAATGACGTCATAATTCCATGATGAGTCGACATTTTCGTCTGAGGTCAGAACTTAAGCTATAGCCAAAAGACTCCCACATGCCAAAAGTCAGCTTTCTGTGCCTGGCAGTTTCTTCAATCAATTCGTTACATATATATATATATATATATACACAAACAAACAAACATTAATCGAGTTTTAATAGTAAGGACAAGCGCGCTTCGCTTGCTTGCGCTGCGCGGCTGGCGGACACTTTGTGTCCGCCGGAGGCTCCCTTCGGTCGCCTGGGGTCACATTGGTTAATTATAAGGGGGAGAGCATCTCTAAATATGTCTGTCCTACTGTGAAAATCGATATCACTCGAAAAATCACCAAATTTGTCAATTTATAAAATTTTGATGAGTAATGATGACGCCATAGCGAAGTGATGAGTCATCATTTTTTGATGATATTTGCATCGTATGTGAGGTATGTTAGTATACATATTCTATTAAAATTTCAGCCTTCTATCTCCTATAATGGCTGAGTTATGCCCGAATAACTGTGTTGCTTAACTTTTAAAAATGTGACAATGACGTCATAATTCCATGATGAGTCGACATTTTGGTCTGAACTCAGAACTTACTGGAGCCATAGCCAAAAGACTCCCACATGCCAAAAATCAGCCTTCTGCGCCCGGCAGTTTCTTCAATCAATTCGTTACAGATATATATATATATATATATACAATCATCGAGTTTTAATAGTAAGGATACGTAATACTCGTATTAAACAACTCAGTTTATACTTGTACTACTACACTAGTGTACTTGCAACAATTTATGTATATATCAAATTTGTAAATGTTGAATTTATACAATCAGCTGAAAATCCTGTTTATTTTATAAAATCAATCCAAACATCTATTTTTTGGACAAAATGAACAAAAAACCTTTTTAACTTTAACTAGCATTGTAAATGCATTTTTTTGATCTAATTTAATCACATCTAAAATAATTAATATTACAACTAACCTAGAAATCCTCTTGTCAAGCTGTCCATATTCCTCACTATCAATCAGTTTCGGATATTGTTGGTGAATATATAATAAAAAGTTAGAAAAATGCCTCAGATAAACGTTTGCACTTCCTGCCGAAAGTTTGTGACTTTTCTGTTTATCTGTGAAGTATTTGCACACGATTGATGCATTCTTTATTTCAACAATATTTATTTGGGATAGCATATTTGAGATTACAAGTTTGGCTTGTTTGCAAGCATCTTCTGCCTGTCCACCGCCATCCATTGAAGCGAGCCAATTCGTATAATCTAGTATTATATGGCCAGGATCTAAGTTGGGTAAGTTTGATGTTGCACCTGTTTCATTGAGAGATAAGTTTAGCTCTGGGGTGAAAAACTGTGTAGTATTTCGAGGAGAATCGATTTGTAATGAAAGGCAAGTAGTATTAGGTGAAAGCTGAGAGGAATTCGTGGGCTCAGCTGTTCTGTCAATTGAGTCATTACTGCTGTTGAAATTGAGCGAAAAGTCGATTGTATCTTCGTCAAAAGACAAACTAGTGGCATCAACGTCATCCCCTTCATCAATAATAGACTCATCTTTGTCCTCCTGCAGAATTTGAAGTTGAATGTTTTCATATTGCGTGCTCTCCTCAGACTCAATTTCATTTCTTTCATCGTCAATAGACATACTTGTGGCAATATCACCCTCTTCATCAGAAATAGACTGATCTTTTTCTTCCTGCACAATCTCAACTGGGCTTTCATCCTGAGTGCTTGATTCTATGGGTTTTAGGGACTTTATGAGAATAGGCTTCGTGTTTGCCTCTGTTAGAACAGTTTTCCCTGCCACTGATCTTGCCTTTATCCCATGATAGATATTTAAGTGCCGAGGAAATCTACATAAATATTATTTATAAACAATGTGATTGCATTTGCAGAAATGTATTGCAGAAATGAATATTACTTGCAAATTTAATCATCAACTGGATTGATGATTAAATTTGCAAGTAATTGTGTTTGTTAAATATTTAGACATATATAAAATGGTACATATTTTTTCTGATTCTCCATGTCAGATACTACCTGTGGTTAATAACATGAACTACTTGGTATAAAAAATGGGCGGCATCTTTTAATTAAGTGATTGTGTACCTAAATTTAAAGCTCCAAAAATATTGCTAATGATTATTAGTATATGAATGTTGTTAACAAACCCTTGTTTTTGTATTATTGCATGGCAAATGTCTCCATTTCCTTTAAGTTGCCTACAGAGCCGATATTCAATTGGGTTGGTGCTTTTAGAGTCGCTTCGTTTCTTTCTCTGCGAAGCAACCAATTCAGCTGTCAACTCGGCCGATGTTTCTGGGTGGACGAGTTTTATGTGTCGAAGCAACTTGCAAACTTTGTTTTCGCATAACAAGCACGTTTTCTTTTCGGTAGTAGCCATCACTCAGAATATACAAATGCTTTCAACTTTTCAATATTAATTGAGATATTAATGACTTATATACTACTTATTAATAGCAAAAAGTATGCCTTTAATTAGCAAAAAGTATGGCTTTAATTAGCATAGTCATTCAGGGTAAAGTAAATCCTTCTCATTCTGTATGATATGGAAATACTGTCTATTAATACATTTAATTGCATCGAGTTGTTAGTGTGAAGATATTATTCTCTTGAAAAAGAGATTTAGTTAATAGTTAATACATCCATATAAATAATATCTTCACACTAACAACTCGTTACAATTAAATGAATTAATAGACAATATTTCCATATCAACAGAATGAGAAGGATATACTTTTCCCTGAATGGCTATGCTAATTAAAAGGCATACTTTTTGCTATTAACAAGTAGTATCTAAGTCATTAATATCTCAATTAATATTGAATAGTTGAAAGCATTAGTATATTCTGTGTGATGGCTACCACCGAAAAGAAAACGTGCTTGTTATGCGAAACAAAATTTGCAAATTGCTTCGACACATAAAACTCGTCCACTCAGAAGCATCGCCCGAGTTGATAGCTGAATTGCTTCATGTTATTAATCACAGGTAGTATCTGACATGTAGAATCAGAAAAAATATGTACCATTTCATATATGTCTAAATATTTAACAAACACAATTACTTGCAAATTTAATCATCAACTGGATATGTATACATTTCTGCAAATGCAATCACATTGTTTATAAATAATATTTATGTAGATTTCCTCGGCACTTAAATCTCTATCATGGGATAAAGGCAAGATCAGTGGCAGGGAAAACGAACACGAAGCCTATTTTCATAAAGTCTCTAAAACCCATAGAATCAAGCACTCAGGATGAAAGCGTTCCAGTTGAGATTGTGCAGGAAGATAAAGAGATGAGTCTGTTTCTGATGAAGGGGGTGATATTGCCACAAGTTTGTCTATTGACGAGGAAATAATTGAAATTGAGTCTGAGCATAAGCGGAAAGTTGGGGGGGGGCAGGGGGGGCGGCCCCCCCAGATTTGGAAATTGAAAACCGGTTTGTTTAATTTTTGATGTTGAGATCTGATATCTCGACCATAATTTTATTCACAACAATTTCGCCTACCAAAATGAATAACTCCATGATTGTTATTGTGTCACCTCGATTTTATGTCATCCCTTTTAATTGAATTGCATAATATTCATCCTTAGAATACCTATCCATGAAGTGTTACAATGTACATCATTTGTGATTAATCTTAAAAATGGGTTATTGTTGTAACCAGTTAGATTCGCTTCTTACACCCTTTGAGTTATCACAATGGCTTATAAACGAGTTCGAGATTCTTCTGATTCAGAAGGTCAGCTCTTGATTCAGGTCTACTACGCCAAGAAACCTAAGGACAACTGTGATGACTAAATTAAAGAATTTTGCACAGATCTTTTTATATCGGTGATTAAAACAGGTTCAAGGGCCCTAACTGAGCGTTACTCAAAGCAAAATCTCGACATAGTGGAACTGATTCGCTGCACTCTTGAAGAGGAAAATATGACAGTTGTAGACCTGACAAGGCTGGTACTCTTTTATGATGGTGACGTCCATCTTGATAATCTGCGTTTCGAGAGGAATATGTGGTTTGAAAGGTGCCGTCAGGAGAATGCCTCAACGACGGTTGATATATTGAGAAGGAAACTCGTCGATGAAGACGCGTTGAAATGGATGATCCCCAATATGCACTCATTATGTGTTATCTATTTGTGCTTGCCTGTGAGTACATGCGAAGCTGAACGTTCGTTTAGCATGTTACGTAGGATCCACACATATTTACGAAGCAGTCAGACTTAACAGAGGCTGAACCATTGCGCAATCTTGTCTGCACACAGAGATATCGTTCGTACAATGGAACTTGATTCTCTCACAGATGAATTTGTCGATAAAACAGTACAAAGAAAGAACATTTTCGGGCCAGCACTTAATAATTGCTTGTCTGAGTATACACAGCTTCTTCATTAATTTGTCCCACTGAATTATTGCGTTAATTAGATTGAATTTATCATAACATATTAATTACCTGACTATCAACATAGTATTGCTTAATTTAAAAAATAATTGATTCAAATACAATGTCCCAGTGGCATCTAACGTCCCGGTTGCATCTAACGTGTCCCAGTGATGTCCCAGTGGCATCTAAGATATCCCGCTAGTGCTTAAGAGTTCCCACTAGCATGTAAGATAATCAACTAACATTTATATTTCCCAGCTGCACATAAATTGTCTCACCAGAATTACAATATCTGTCCCGGTAGGACTTAAGATGCCCTGGTAGCTGCTTGCGTGTCCCGATAGAACTTAAGATGTCCCAGTAGTACCTTACGTGTCCCGGTAGCACTTAAGATGTCCCAGTAGGACCTTACGTGTTCCACTAGTGCCTAAGATGTCCCAGTAGCATCTTACGTGTTCCAGTAGTGCTCACTAGCATGTAAGATATCCACTAACATTTATATTTCCCGTTTGAACATAAATTGGCTCATCAGAATCATATCTGTCCCGGTAGAACTTAAGATGCCCTGGTAGCTGCTTGCGTGTCCCGATAGAACTTAAGATGTCCCAGTAGTACCTTACGTGTCCCGGTAGCACTTAAGATGTCCCAGTAGGACCTTACGTGTTCCACTAGTGCCTAAGATGTCCCAGTAGCATCTTACGTGTTCCAGTAGTGCTCACTAGCATGTAAGATATCCACTAACATTTATATTTCCCGTTTGAACATAAATTGGCTCATCAGAATCATATCTGTCCCGGTAGAACTTAAGATGTCCAAGTGGCATCTTACGTGTCCCACTAGTGCTTAAGATATCATTTTGGCACTAACGTGTCCCGCTAGTGCTTAAGATGTCCCAGTGGCATCTAACATGTCCCGCTAGTGCTTAAGAGTTCCCACTAACATGTAAGATCTTCAACTAACATTTATATTTCCCAGTTGCACATAAATCGTCACATCAGAATTACTATATCTGCCCTGGTAGGACTTAAGATGCCCTGGTAGCTGCTACCGTGTCCCGAAAGCACTTATGATGTCTCAGTAGTACCTTACGTGTCCCGGTAGCACTTAAGATGTCCCTGTAGCATCTTACGTGTTCCACTAGTGCCTAAGATGTCCCACTGACATGTAAGATATCCCACTAACATTTATATTTCCCGTTTGAACATAAATTGTCCCATCAGAATTACTATATCTGTTCCGGTAGGACTTAAGATGCCCTGGTAGCTGCTTACGTGTCCCGATAGCACTTAAGATGCCCCAGTAGTACCTTACGTGTCCCGGTAGCACTTAAGATGTCCAAGTGGCATCTTACGTGTCCCACTAGTGCTTAAGATATCCCAGTGGCACTAACGTGTCCCGCTAGTGCTTAAGAGTTCCCACTAACATGTAAGATCTTCAACTAACATTTATATTTCCCAGCTGCACATAAATCGTCCCATCAGAATTACTATATCTGTCCTGGTAGGACTTAAGATGCCCTGGTAGTACCTTACGTGTCCCGGTAGCACTTAAGATGTCCCAGTAGCATCTTACGTGTTCCAGTAGTGCCCATTGGCATGTAAGATATCCCACTAACATTTATATTTCCCGTTTGAACATAAATTGGCTCATCAGAATCATATCTGTCCGGTCGAACTTAAGATGTCCCAGTGGCATCTGACGTTTCCCACTAGTGCTTAAGATATCACAGTGGCACTAACGTGTCCCGCTAGTGCTTAAGATGTCCCAGTGGCATCTAACGTGTCCCGCTAGTGCTTAAGAGTTCCCACTAACATTATAGATCTTCAACTAACATTTATATTTCTCAGCTGCACATAAATTGTCCCATCAGAATTACTATATCTGTCCTGGTAGAAGTTAAGATGCCCTGGTAGCTGCTTACGTGTCCCGGTAGCACTTAAGATGTCCCAGTAGGACCTTACGTGTCCCGGTAGCACTTAAGATGTCCCAGTAGCATCTTACGTGTTCCAGTAGTGCCCACTGGCATGTAAGATATCCCACTAACATTTCTATTTCCCATCTGCACATAAATTCTCTCATCAGAATTACAATATCTGTCCCGTTAGGACTTAAGATGCCCTGGTAGCTGCTTACGTGTCCCGGTAGCACTTAAGATGTCCCAGTAGGACCTTACGTGTCCCGGTAGCACTTAAGATGCCCCAGTAGCATCTTACGTGTTCCAGTAGTGCCCACTGGCATGTAAGATATTCCACTAACATTTATATTTCCCAGCTGCACATAAATTCTCTCATCAGAATTACAATATCTGTCCCGGTAGGACTTAAGATGTCCCAGTGGCATCTTACGTGTTCCACTAGTGCCTAAGATGTCCCACTGACATGTAAGATCTCCGACTAACATTTATATTTCAAGGTTGCACATAAATTGTCCCATCAGAATCATATCTGTCCCGGTAGAACTTAAGATGTCCAAGTGGCATCTCACGTGTCCCACTAGTGCTTAAGATATCCCTGTGGCACTAACGTGTCCCGCTAGTGCTTAAGATGTCCCTGTGGCACTAACGTGTCCCGCTAGTGCTTAAGATGTCCCTGTTGCACTAACGTGTCCCGCTAGTGCTTAAGATGTCCCTGTGGCACTAACGTGTCCCGCTAGTGCTTAAGATGTTCCAGTGGCATCTAACGTGTCCCGCTAGTGCTTAAGATGTCCCAGTGGCATCTAACGTGTCCCGCTAGTGCTTAAGAGTTCCCACTAACATGTAAGATCTTCAACTAACATTTATATTTCCCAGCTGCACATAAATCGTCCCATTAGAATTACTATATCTGTCCTGGTAGGACTTAAGATGCCCTGGTAGCTGCTACCGTGTCCCGATAGCACTTATGATGTCTTAGTAGTACCTTACGTGTCCCGATAGCACTTATGATGTCTCAGTAGTACCTTACGTGTCACGGTAGCACTTAAGATGTCCAAGTGGCATCTTACGTGTCCCACTAGTGCTTAAGTTATCACAGTGGCACTAACGTGTCCCGCTAGTGCTTAAGATGTCCCAGTGGCATCTAACGTGTCCCGCTAGTGCTTAAGATGTCCCTGTAGCATCTTACGTGTTCCACTAGTGCCTAAGATGTCCCACTGACATGTAAGATATCCCACTAACATTTATATTTCCCGTGTGAACATAAATTGTCTCATCAGAATCATATCTGTCCCTGTAGAACTTAAGATGTCCAAGTGGCATCTTACGTGTCCCACTAGTGCTTAAGATATCCCAGTGGCACTAACGTGTCCCGCTAGTGCTTAAGAGTTCCCACTAACATGTAAGATCTTCAACTAACATTTATATTTCCCGTGTGAACATAAATTGTCTCATCAGAATTACTATATCTGTCCCGGTAGGACTTAAGATGCCCTGGTAGCTGCTTACGTGTCCCGATAGCACTTATGATGTCCCAGTAGTACCTTACGTGTTCCGGTAGCACTTAAGATGTCCCAGTAGGACCTCACGTGCCCCGGTAGCACTTAAGATGTCCCAATAGGATCTTACGTGTTCCACTAGTGCCTAAGATGTCCCACTGACATGTAAGATATCCCAATAACATTTACATTTCCCGTTTGAACATAAATTGTCTCATCAGAATCATATCTGTCCCGGTAGAACTTAAGATGTCCAAGTGGCATCTTACGTGTCCCACTAGTGCTTAAGATATCCCTGTGGCACTAACGTGTCCCGCTAGTGCTTAAGATGTCCCAGTGGCACTAACGTGTCCCGCTAGTGCTTAAGAGTTCCCACTAACATGTAAGATCTTCAACTAACATTTATATTTCCCGTGTGAACATAAATTGTCCCATCAGAATCATATCTGTCCCGGTAGAACTTAAGATGTCCAAGTGGCATCTTACGTGTCCCACTAGTGCTTAAGATATCCCAGTGGCACTAACGTGTCCCGCTAGTGCTTAAGATGTCCCAGTGGCATCTAACGTGTCCCGCTAGTGCTTAAGAGTTCCCACTAACATGTAAGATCTTCAACTAACATTTATATTTCCTAGCTGCACATAAATTGTCTCATCAGAATTACTATATCTGTTCCGGTAGGACTTAAGATGCCCTGGTAGCTGCTTACGTGTCCCGATAGCACTTAAGATGTCCAAGTGGCATCTTACGTGTCCCACTAGTACTTAAGATGTCCCAGTAGCATCTTACGTGTTCCACTAGTGCCTAAGATGTCCCACTGACATGTAAGATATCCCAATAACATTAATATTTCCCGTTTGAACATAAATTGTCTCATCAGAATCATATCTGTCCCGGTGGAACTTAAGATGTCCAAGTGGCATCTTACGTGTCCCGCTAGTGCTTAAGATGTCCCAGTGGCATCTAACGTGTCCCGCTAGTGCTTAAGAGTTCCCACTAACATTTAAGATCTTCAACTAACATTTATATTTCCCAGCTGTACATAAATTGTCTCATCAGAATTACTATATCTGTTCCGGTAGGACTTAAGATGTCCCAGTAGCATCTTACGTGTTCCAGTAGTGCCCACTGGCATGTAAGATATCCCACTAACATTTATATTTCCTAGCTGCACATAAATTATCTCATCAGAATTACAATATCTGTCCCGGTAGGACTTAAGATGTCCCAGTGGCATCTTACGTGTTCCACTAGTGCCTAAGATGTCCCACTGACATGTAAGATCTCCGACTAACATTTATATTTCACGGTTGCACATAAATTGTCTAATCAGAATCATATCTGTCCCGGTAGAACTTATGATGTCCCAGTAGCATACTACTAGTAGTTTGTGAGTGGGTCGCCCCCCCAGATATTATGGATTTTTGACAAAACCTTCCGCCTATGAGTCTGAGGAGAGCAAGCATTAAGAAAACATTCCAGTTCAAATTGTGCAGGATTAAGACATTGCGAAAAGAGGAGAAGCAGAAAGTATTTCACCCGCACCTAAGATGTCCCACTGACATGTAAGATCTCCGACTAACATTTATATTTCACGGTTGCACATAAATTGTCTAATCAGAATCATATCTGTCCCGGTAGAACTTATGATGTCCCAGTGGCATACTACTAGTAGTTTGTGAGTGGGTCGCCCCCCCAGATATTATGGATTTTTGACAAAACCTTCCGCCTATGAGTCTGAGGAGAGCAAGCATTAAGAAAACATTCCAGTTCAAATTGTGCAGGATGAAGACATTGCGAAAAGAAGAGAAGAAGAAAGTATTTCACCCGCACTTAAGATGTCCCACTGACATGTCAGATCTCCGACTAACATTTATATTTCCCGGTTGCACATAAATTGTCTGATCAGAATCATATCTGTCCCGGTAGCATCTTACGTGCACCGACAGCGCTCAAGATGTCCCACTGGCCTGTTTGATCTCCGACTAATATTTATATTTCGCGTTTGTAATAGATTGTCTCATTAGTTTCCCGGTAGCACTTAAGATGTCCCACTACCATCTTCCGTGTTTCACTAGTGCTTAGGATGTCCCACTGGTATGTATGATCTCCCACTAACATTTTATATTTCCCGGTTGCACATAAATTGTCTCAATTACAGTCATATCTGTCCCTGTCGAACGTAAGGTGTCTCAGTTGCTGTTCCTATCCCCCTTCATTTTTTCCCGCTATCACTTATGTCTTACTTTCCTGCTAATTATGTCCCCTTAATTCGTATATATCACCCTTCTTTTCTTTTCTTTTATCTATTCTCAGTATTTGCCCTTTAGTTGATTCATTTTCATTCTTTCAATTCTATTTTTATACTCAATACTTTTTTTCTGATTGCAATTCAATCCATTTTCTCTTCATTTCTATTTTACTCTTGTTCCATTTCAATTTCTCTTCATTTCTAAATTTATATTTGGTTCCATTTCATTCGTATCTGTATTTTCTGATTACATTTCTTAATTATCTATCTTCATGTCCTAATAGCTATTGTTGAATAGGTTTACTCTTATAAACGTTTTTTCTTTATTCAAAATTTACATTTATTTAATCACTAGCCAATCTACAACACTAATCAATCAAAACAATCGTTTAAAAATAGTACCAATAATTATGAAACAGACTGTAATTGGTATATTAAGGTTAATGTTAATGAAATATGGTTTCTTTCAAAAGTTTCAGAATTACGGCCCCCCAAAATTAAGGTCACTTTTCTCGGTCCCAAGGGTAACCGTAATTCCGGGGTTCCACTGTAATTTATATGTTAAAACGCTGGGATTTTGTATTGTATATTATTGTCCAAATTGATTGAAGAACTTGCAAAAATCGTAGAGATGTGAAAATTAGCATATAGGTGTCAAATGCTGAGTCTACGATAATTTTTTCATAAAATTACTTCCATTTGGAATATTATAGGATCCAGAAATAGTAATTAAGGCTAACGTTGGACGAAATGGGTCGATCTTGAAAATTTATAAAAATCCTTGTTTGGGGCAATCAATTTGTTCAACTTTCCTACTCTTCACCTAAACCCCCAAAGAGAGGCACTTAGGTTGTCAAAATTGTCACATGGAGCAAAATCCTGCAAAGGGATCTTTTTTTGCAAAATTTTCAACCCCTATTCCTTTCTTGGAGCATGACTCAGCGAGTTTTCATCCTATTCTCTTGACGGGAATCGAAGCAGAATTGTCTCAGCTTTCACCTCAGCTGTTATGGTGTTTACACAGCACGGAGAATGGCAGGACCTTTAAATTTAGAATTCAATAAGATCCTACGTCGATTTGCGTCGAACTAATTAAGATAGGATGGAAACTTGCTGAGTTATGCTCCAAGAAAGAATGGAGGTTAGAAATTTTGCAAGAAGATCCCTTGCTAGTTGTTGTTCCATGTGGTGATTTTGAAACCTCAAACCCCCCTTCGGGGGCTTTTGGGTGTTTCAGGTGGAGAATAAGAAAGTTTAATAAGTTATTTACCCAAAACAAGCCGTTTTTTGAAATTTTCAAAATCAAAAAGTTAACCTTAATTCATAGTGAATATTCTATGAAAAAGATGGGTCAAATGTTGCTGTAATTATTTTGGCACTCACAAGGGTAACTTCTTGTAACCTACTTACTGTTCTGATATCAGGTTGCATTAAATATGGATAAATTAGCTAACTTTAGCCACCAGTAATGATCACACCTACTAGTACTATAGAATAATAATGAGACTAATTTGGTAGAAATAGTCATACTTAAAATCTGGTAATAACATCTACTAATCCATCTATATTTTAGAATGTATTGGAAAAATAGATCTTGTTTAATCAATATCAAATCTAGTTGAAATTTAATGTTGTGCCTAAAACAATGTTCAAGTTTAAAATTATTAGACTTAGATTCACGAAGAAAATATTTATCCTTTCCCAAATAGTATGTTTTGCCAAGGTCAACCTCGGTTTTGGATTGGGCTTCTCTTCCCCAACATTACGTGAATTACTCCTACTCAACCTACTTGATGACATCACCTACCCTATTTTTGTATCTCTCTATCTAGTTGGGCTAGCGATAGGCAACCTACTTTCCATTCCAACATCAAAATATCTCGGTAGGAAACTAACCATTATATTAAGTTCTATCTTTGGAGCTCTGAGATGGCTCTAATTGCTGGAGGGACAGGGACAGAGCACTTGTTGATAGGAAGAGTTTTCGTTGGAATGGCCACCGGAATCTGCGGGGCAACTCTCCCTCTCTATCTTGGAGAAATAACTCCTGTGGCTGTTCGTGGCTTCCTATCAGGTTTTCAAGGGATTTATGAAATTTTGGGTACATTATTAGTCTATGGATTCGGTATAATATTGTCATTCAGAATGCTAGCTATAGTTTAACATTAATACTAATTCATGTCTTTGCAATGATAGTACAACCCTACAGTCCGACATGGCTCTACTCTAGAGGACTTGAGCTAAGAGCGAAGAAAGTACTTTTTAGTATCAGAAAAGAAGGCGAATATCTTTCAGAAGAATGGTTATCCATTAGGTCAGCTTTACAAATAAAAAAACAGCATAAAATGTCATTGCACTACTATGTCAATGTACTCTTTGTCAAATATCGTTTGAAGGCATTGTCATTTGGGGATACTATTAGCAGTGGCTTTTATCAACACTGGTACAGACATCATAGTCCCATACACTTCCACATTGCTGGGAGAGAGCGAGGTTATTGACCAGAATATATTCGCTATAAGCGTTCCTATATTCGGAATCGTGAGTGCATTTTTGGTTTTACTTCTGGTAGAACCTTGTAGAAGGAAAACGTTGCTATTCATATCGTCTTGTTGGGTAACGATTTTTATGATCTTTTTGATGGGATATTTCTTCCTAATGGACGAAAACGTACTTAATTGCACCATAATGGGCGGTGGTAGAGACAAAACGGAATTAAACCAACGAATCTGCAAGTGGATCGTCCTTTGGCCTGTAGTAAGCCTGGCATTGCTTAGGCTTGGTTTTCAGTTAGGTTGGGGGTCTGTTCTGTACATAATAATGGGAGAAATGTTACCAATCAAAATAAAAGAATTTGGATCAGGTATCATCCAACTTATATTGAATCTACACGCTATCTCAACTCTTACACTATTCCCTTATATTTCAAGGTTTGTTGGAAATGGATATACATTTCTAATTCTCGTGATTTTCAACATAGTATCTTGTATAATGATACTTCTATTTCTACCCGAAACAAGGGGGCTGCAAGCTGATGAAATAGAAGAAATATTTCAAGAAAATACTCTTCTATGTGGACTCAATCGTTCATCCAATTCTTATAGTTTGGAAAAGGATAGATTGTAGAATTTATATATACTATATTCGGTATTAGTTTTTAGGGATAATTCGAAGTGACTAACTTTTAGATAGAAAAATAGGTTATTAAAAAAATTAATGTGGTGCAATGAAAATCCTGTTAATAAGATCTTAATAATTGGGGATCATTATTCTGTGGTGGCGCAGGACTTGAAAGTGGTACATCCTCTATGCATATTCCTGTGGTTATTATTGGCCATAAAATTTGTAAATAATAATAACTCAAGACATATTCACATTAGAATCATATTAATTAAAAAATCAGATTCTTCACCCTATATTATAACCGTTGATATTTCATTAGTTGTATTTTAAATACAGTTTCTAAGTGACTGGACCTATTGGGCAAGCCCCCTTATTTGCTCGCTTCGCTCGCTCACGACCCCCAAATACAAAATCATGGCTACGTTCCTGCATTAACGCCGGCTGGTCTCCTCATTCTAGCAGGGTCGAATTTAAGTTGGCCCACAAAATTAAAATCCCTGGAGCCGTCACTGCCTCTCCTGCTTGTAGATTATATGTGATGGAAATAATATTTGTACTTGTATGTCTAGTCAGGATAGGTGTACTAGACAACAAGAACGAGCAAACTTGGAAGATTTTGGTCTAGTTATAATCAAACTGCCTTCAGCTTCCAGGGGCTTTGCACCTGGACCCCACTGGGGGGCTCAGTGGCTCACAGCGCCACAATCTTAGCTAATCCGTTGGCTAAGAACCACCATTTCCGAATGCTCCATCTGAATTTTCCAATATAAAACGTGTATAATTTGGAAAATTAGATAGCTATGCATATAGGTGCGTAGTACGCCGCCCAAAAGTGGTCCAGCCGTTCACATACATTGCAATACTAGACAAGAAAGTGAGTGGTCCGGTGTTTGCCATGCCTAGGAATACAGAGCAAAAAGTGGGATGGCTGCTACGCCTATGCCATACTCAAATTTTTGGCTAACATAACCCATATTTTTCGAGCACTGCATCTAATATGCAGAATTTAGGTTATTCAATAATTATTCTCATATCTGTATTTCGCAAAGGAAATTATGTAGTAATTTATAATAAACGAAGATTCACATTAATCCTTACTATGATATCTGGAAAATTAGTTTTAAATTTCAATTTTGTAACCAGTCCTGCTTTCAAGGGTCATGAAAGGTCGAATTATCAAGACTGGAATAAGGTCGCTGGGACTGAAATGCACACTAATGTCTGACAAATGAAAATAGGTAACTTTGTCCGAAAAAATGCAGCGCCCGTCTTGAACTACGGAAATCAGTAAAAAATAAGCGTTTATGGTCAATTATAAAATAAATTAATTTTCCATTTCCGCTCATGAATAATCCAAATCTGTATCGATTTAACTGAACCTTCAGAGAGATCACTTTGATTAAAATGGCTCTTCTTCATTCTAGAGTGTAGAGAGTATATTCGTAAGTTTCACATCCTCACTCTTCCTTACTCAGCTGATAAATCTGTATATAAGCCTCTGAGAGGGAAATCATTTCTGGGAGTAGGTCCGTCACGTGCAAGTCTTGCATTTCAAACCAGTGGTTAGCTCCCTTGTGCTGCAGGTGGATTCTGTAACTACCGTTCGCTGGCATTCCATCATGCACTATGTTAGCAACCAGATCGTATATCCCAGAACACTGGCTATCGTTCGGCGCGAATTCGCTGAGATCCAGCTGTTTGAATGGGAAGTTGACTATCGTGGGATTTTTCTCTGTGTAGAATATGTTCTTAGTGAACCTCTTGATGTAGAGGATCAGGTACGGGGGCAACTTGGTTATCTCGAAACGTCGGAAAGTGGTCTCTTTATTTGTAGTGTACTCTTTCTGAGACTTTCTGTCGAATTTAGACAGGAGCTCGCTCAGTGCCACCTGCAAATGAAGATGATGTTAAATAAGAATAATTTGTAATTAGCACAGGTATAACTCTATTCCATACATCATACGTATATAGAACAGGGATATGTACAAACTCAGATTCTATTTATTTCCTTTCAGCTTTCCAGGAGATTCTCAACTTCTATGAGCAGTAAAATGTAATCATTTGAATGTAAAACTAATTGTTTTCTAGAATAATTAATTCTCGCAATACCACCTAGAAAGCTGGGAATATGCAGTATTTAAGAAATTTGATACAAGTATGATTGGTCTCACGAGACGATATGAAGTTCATTTTAGGATGAATTACTTATGAAGAAATATCCTATCAGGAATTGTCTGTATCTGCTATAATAGTGGTTCTCAACTAGAGGCTACCCACTGAGGTAATTGGCTTTATATTTCTAACGTGGGGTAATGGTTCAAAATTGAAGTACGTTTGAGATAGAGAACCACTGCGGTATAGCGTACCTGGGGGATGATATTCTTCTCCAGAGCGTCCTGGAAGAGAGGGGCAGAAGGGATGTCTAGAGTCAGGTAGAGGAAGGGACATTCCTCACATTCCTCTTCTGCCTCTAGCAACAGGAGAGACTGAGCGATGGGGTCTATCTCAGTTTCCTCTGAGTTGTTCGGGAGTCTTTTAGAGTAGACCTAGTACGTGTAGCAACATCAGACAGTGCAATAGCTTAACATCCCTGAACCATGGATAGATAGGAAATTAGGAATACCTTGAGGTGTCCCTGGAATGTTCTGGTGATGACAGTCTCCTTCTTCCGAGAACCTCCCAGTGCCAGGTGCAGGGAGTTGAGCAGCCAGGCGAGGAACTCTATGGCGTCGCCTTGCTGTGTGATCTGGAATCTCTTACGTGACAAGTGCACCACTGCCTGCAGCATCTCGTGAGGGGACACGTGACTCTTGAAGTTCCGCTTGTTCCACAGTTTCCGCATCAACGCGCCGAATTGGTGGACAAGGAGGAACAGCTGATCACCAGGTGGCCTCTTGATGCCGACGTAACTGCTCTCCTGAACACAGTTGCTGTGTAAAGAACAGTAGACTCAGAAAATTTGAGACATTTCGACTACAGCCATTCATTCTGAAAATATATCAACAGACACTCCTTCAATTTCATGAGTAGGCCCAGTTAATATTATCATATTGTGCGCAGCATTAATTCGAAAGGAATTTAGACATTTTATTGTTTGTTTGAATCATAAATCAATCGAAATTGGATGTGAAATATGAATGTGGAAGATTTTATAATAAGTTCCTACGATTTGAATTATCGACTAAATAGCAAAATTCTAATTCTAACTACGACCATTGGTAAATTCGAACCAATGATACGTCCCATAATAACATATATTCGAAAGAATCGGTAACCAAAGTAAGCACATAGGTCTCCCATCTTACGCAATGATATGCAACAGTATGAGAAACCAGTAATTAATTCAAGGGAAATTCAGAAACATATACAGTCCACTTCCGAAAACCGGGGCAGATCCAGAAAAATATGGTCGTGTTCTATACAAATTACTCTCGGAAACCGGGGCGAGTTTGGATGATATTTTCTTTGCAAAATTATGTTTTTAGTTTAAAACATTCCATTTGTATATGCTTAATGTATGAAGAGTTGTTACACAGCATTTATGGGTGTGGGTGCACGATGAAATAGAGTCAAAGTACAAATTTTACTGTCATCAATGTAATACCAATGAGAGGGATGAGACAGACTGACTATGTAGTATGTACATACGTATGTATTATACAATGGCGAAACAACAGGTTCGGCGGGTATGTGAGAGCCGTGTCACTTTTTGGTGTGGTCTTACTATAGCATAATTATTAAGGATGCTAGTTTACACGGACCCAAGATTATTTCTCTTTAAAATGATTTGTTTTTGTCACGTACGCTATACTAACTTGATACAGTACATCTAATCACTCGAAAACCGGGATGCCCAGGTCTGGTCCCGAGGTGACCCGGTTTTCGAAGTGGACTGTAATTAGAGAATTTGAAATATATTGTTGCAGTCCATATGCGTTCGACGCCAAACGCGTTTGGATTGCAACAATTACATTTAGGTTACATTTAGCACTTAGAAGCTTAGAGTGATTCTAATATTATATGCATTGAGTTAGGTATAATCACTTCGGTCAAAAATCAAAGCCAACCGTAATGTTAAATCCTGGATTCTAATTGGCAAATATAATTCAACACCTTTTGTGAAAAGGCGTGAAAATTTTGCAAAATTTGAACCCAGGTTTAAATTTCTACCATATATGGAATGTATAGTCAAAGTTGGTGCAATTCCGTTCAAAAGATTTTCCAGGAACGAGCAGACGGACGTTACACAAGCGATCATGACAAAGGCATCTCCCATACTACGAGTTGCACTAACAATGCTGTATAGCTCTATGCTAATCTTCCCAGCATATCATAGCACCTACTGCCTACCTGCAGGAAGTAGTCTCTGATGGCGACGACGTGGGACAGTCCCTGCAGAACTACGTTCATGTAGTCGTTAGCTTTGATGTTATTCAGCCCGACCACTCCTGGCAGGTACCTCACTCCCGTGAGGGAGCGAGACCACGTGTCGTTGGTGTTGAGGGTAGCGATGTCTTGAGGGGAGAACTTGGGGTCGAGCTGGTGCTTGATGTCTGCGAGAGAGGAGTCGTGGATCTCGTAGTTGTCGGGAAGGCAGTAGAACCGGTGAGTGAGCAGGTTGAGGAACACGTGGTGTGGTACCTGCACGGAGTGAGTGTACGCGTGTGAGTGAATGCCTCGGCCCTTAGAAACACAACTCAAAACATAACACACAACACAAGAGAATGCTAGATCAGAGATACTCGCTTACTTGGAAGTACTTCCCGCATACCAGACATGCGTACACGTTGTTAGTGCTGAGTGAGACGGAGCACAACTTCTCAAAGTCAAAGTCCAGGACTGCTCTGTCTATCGTGTCGAGGTAGGGACACCTGCGCACATCGCTGGAGTCCGTGGCTGAGAGGAGTCGGACTCTCTTCGCACCGGGCTCCTCCTCTGCCTCAGGACTAAGCGCGGGATGCTCTGAGTCAGCATCAGTGAGAGCAGTGGTACTGGAAGGGAGATCGCGTTTCGACATTCAAATAATTTGAGTCAAGTTGACCTGTTGTAGCTAGTGTTGCGTTTCAACGGTAAATATAGCTAGAGATTGATAGTGCATCAGAATACCAACCAAAAGTGTGGGAATATGGATCTACGTAATGCTGTGAGTAATAATAAAATAGGTGTTTCAAAAAGTTCAAAATTTGTATCTTTAGATCATAGCTTACTTTGAGCACCAAATATTCACCATTAAAAATTCAAGCAATTTGGAGATTATTTACTGGTTCCGCAACGTAGGCTCTCATTCCTGAAGATTTATAATGGGATTTGTCCTGTTTGGGTTCGCAGTACTTCTGATATTGGCAAAGGAACTAGCAACTTTATATATTTGGGGATGGTTTTATATCAGCTAATATTACATTTTAATGGGCTAAAATATACCGGTTCGGAGATATTGGTGAAAACAGTTGGGAACATGAACAATTACAAGTACGAAGGCTGGTAAGAAAATTATTTAATATGTTTCGAAAATTGCTAGTTGAGCAATAAGATGATGACAAAGCACTTTGATTCGGGTACCTGATATGTACGTAGTTTATACATAATGCTGGTAATACAATTCTTAAGTCTATCGTGCCTAGGAAACAATTTTCATGAGGAATTTCATTGTGTTCTATCAGGAGCTGCACTCATCACAATGTTCTATTTACAAAATATTATTTTTGAGAAAATACAAGAAACAGACAAAAAATTGATTATTTAAATCTATAAAATATATATGCATACTTCAAATTATCAAAAAATTTCATATTCCTTATATTCCTGTATCAGATCTTCTAGATTCGACCTCGCTTCAACAAATTCCATCTCGTCCATCCCACAGGACAAGAAAGGTGCGAGGAAAGCCTTCTTTTTGAAGAGAATTTTGAATTCCTCGCTTAACCGGTTGAAACTAGACTTAATAGCAGTGCTGTTGTGAACATAGGTGGCAGACATGTCCACATTCTCCTGTGGCACGCTACAGAGACCCGTCAGCACTTCGAAAGGAGCTCTCTTGACTAGCTGAGACTGATCGCTCTTGTGCACGGCTAGCAAGTGCTCGTCTACTTCCCGCATCGTCACCTCCGTGCCACGGAAGAATGTAGAAGTAGCTAAGTACCGGCCAGCTCTCGGGTCGCACGAGGTGAGCAGGTGCTTGGGGGAGTACATCTGCTCTGCTAACTCAGAAACAGAAACTTTCTGATTCTCCGTAATGTTAGGAGCGAAAGCTGCCATGAACATATGCAGCCTGGGGAATGGGACCATTTTTACAGACACCTTTCTGAGATCCAAATTGAGAGGGCACGGGAACCTGTAGCATGACGTCATGCCTGACATGACGTAGGACACCGTCGAGTTCATACTGTGGTAGCTGCCTTCCCCAGTGTCCCCGAACATGTCCAGCAGTGCCTTGTAGTCCAGGATCACGGTCTGGTCAGAGTTCTCCACCAGTTGGTGCAGAGCCAGCACGGCGTTGTAGGGCGCCACTACGGAGTCCCCGGCACACGAGTAGGGACTCACACAGAAGTTGAGCATGGTCCGGTCTGGATATTCTTCCCTGAGTCTGCTCAAGACCAGAGTTCCCAGCCCCGACCCTGTGCCGCCCCCGAGAGAATGAGTCATCTGAAACCCCTGAAAACCATCGCAAGCTTCTACTTCCTTCCGTACGCAGTCCAGGATGCCATCTACCAGGTCGGCGCCGTCAATGTAGTGCCCGTTTGCAAATATATTATTCGCCCCGCCTCTACCATAGAAAATGTTCTTGGACGGGATCTGCTTGGAGAGCGGACCTTCCTTCAGGAATTTGGGATCTAAATCAACCAGGACAGCTCTGGGGACATATCTGCCCTCTGCACTCTCGTTGTAGTACACATCCAGCCGCTCTGTTCTGTGGAGGAAGTGGCTAGACTCCGGACTAGGAAGCAGACTCCCATCTGAACGTACGCAGTGCTCTCCTCCTATCACCTGCAGGAACTAGAAGGTAGAGAGCTAATTAGTAGCAGAGCTATGGTATTATCTGCCAACCCAGTTCTCTGCGCTTACTTTATATCCTATTTGGTTACCGTGATGTCCAACTGGAATGTGAACTATCTCTCTCATTTGATTCTATGATAGGTAAATAATCAATAAATGAAAGACATTTTTAAATTATATTCGTCTTCAAGAATTCGTAATTAAGTTAATGAAACTAGTTTTCATATTCTGTATGCGTGTAATATAATCACGAATTGATTGAAGAAACTGCCAATCATAGGAAACTGATTTTTGGTACACCAGAGTATTTTGTCACTGGCTCGAGCAAGTTCGAGAATGAGACGAAATGTAAGTTCATCACAGAATGATGACATCATTATCACTTTTTTATAACTAGTATAGTCCTAATATTTAAAAATGAAAGTTGTGGAGAAAGAGAGCTTCCCTTACGCCAAGCCAACTAACTTCATCCTGAGAGCCAGAGGAAACAATTTGACGAAAGTCTCCTTCCCATTACATTTTCAAAACTCTGATAGTGAATGGAAATACCATGTCATATCTAAAATCTTAAAATTAACAAAATTTTAGAAAAGTTTGTATTGGTAGATTTAATATAATGACAAGAAGTATCAAACCCTAATGATAAATATTTAAGTACAATACTAGAGATTACTAGAACACCAAGTAAATTTATAAATAGAAACAAAGAGTTCAGCTAAAGAGCAATCTCCTTAAGAATCGCTTCTCCCTCAGGAGTGCTTTCATTATCTTTCACCACTGCAATCAAAGCCTTTATATACTCTTTCTTGGCGTCATCTTGACTCAGATCGCCGAGAGCATTCCAAGCATCCCATTTAGTTTTGCCTGTGAAATCGAACATTCCAGGGCGCGGCATATCACATTTACCTATGGTTGCTTGTTTGTAGTGAGAGTAAAATTTCAATTGTAGCTCTTGAGAAGGCTTTATCTTACCATCAGGAGGTAGAGCGCGAACAAAATCGGCAGCTTTTTGGAATTTTACACTCAAATCACCAGCACTCGCCATGTTAGAAGACCCGAAAAAAATGTATATCTAACATATAAATAATTAAAATATTAGACAAATAATGCCAGTAGTCCCATTCGCTTGCTTGCGATGCGCGGCTGGCGGACACTTTGTGTCTGCCAGAGGCGCCCTTTGGAAACTCCAGGATCACATTGATTAATTATAAGGTAGAAAAATCACCAAATTTGTTAATTTTTCCATTTTTGATGCGTAATGATGACGTCATGACAGGGTGATGAGTTATCACTTTTTGATGATAGTTGTGGCATATTTGAGATACGTATATTAATTTAATATACACATTCTATGAAAATTTCAGCCTTTTATCACCTAAAATGGCTGAGTTACAGTCGATAAACTGGAATTTCTAATAAGGATATACAGTAGATATTGGATCTAGTGATAATTTTGTTGATTTTGAGGTGCCCCAGTAGATGAGATTCTATACTAATTTATTGGATATAGCGATAATTTGACCAGAAATTCCCTGTCCCCGGCACTAGCACTACATCTAATATCTAATGTATAAACAAAAAATTCTGATCGACAAAATGCTTCAATTCCCTCTGCTTACTTACGAAAGTTGCACTATTAGTCAGTTGACATTTGATATGCTTTTCCATTGTATCGCTTTACATTTGCCGATATTTTTTACTAGCAATCTTTAATCACTTAGATCATGTTCAGGAGAAAATGTTTGAATATTGTTAGTCATTCCAGTTGGAACTGACATTGGTTGAGTCTCAATCTAATAGACAAAATATGGAATAACAGTACTTAATCTCAGAAATGAAAATTTATTTTGAACTGCAGTATATGTATTTTGAGTTTTAATGGCTATCTGTTCAACAAGAGAATGGACTGATACAAGTATTCGATAAGAATCACGTTACACATGTAAATATTCTTATTATAAGGCTTGCATCTTCGAATGGCTGCTACATTCTTTTGAATCTAAAAGCGAAGACGTATCAACGTACTTATCAGCCAGGTGGGTAAGGTTTTTTTTGTCAGAAGTGCAAATATAAATTATTTGTGTTCATACTTGTATGTATGCTTAGTATCTAGTTTGAAAATAATCATTTCAGTTGATAAAATATGATAACGCTGTTTTTGGAATCATATGTCCTTGCTCTTAAAAATTATTTTTCAATAAATGGTTGTTGAATTCCTGAAAGTTGTTGTGGTTGTTTATCGTTGGCCATAGTTGGAATCCAACTCAGTGAGTGCATTAATGAATTCGCTCTTATCATAAGCAGTGGCGGCAGATCCAAGGGGTTATGTGGGCTTTAGCCCCGTACTTTTTGGCAAGGTTATTCCTTATAAATTGTTTCCGGTGACAGCAGGGTTGGATCTAGCTCCAAATTTCAGGGAGGGTTAAGGGGTCCAAGATATTTTAGCATGCAACCCTGGGTGAGCATCAATGTAGCAAAATTCTCAAGAATAAATTCCTTTTAACAGAAATACAATCGAAGAGAAAAGTACTTTAAATTTTATTTAAATTTGTTGTTGATTGCCATTTTAGAAGAGCTATGATAAGAAAATTTGTTTATTAACATACGTAGCTAACTTTCGAACTAATGCATACCTATCTTTCGAACTAGCGCCAACATCAGAATTTATCGAACTAATGCCAACATATAAATTCGAACTAATGCAGGTGACCCATCAAATTCTGTAATTTATTCTACAAAGCTCAGTTGATATTTCCTGTGTGTGACATTACCCACTAATGAATTGGATCACAATCTAATTGATGTAGTGCGAGCTGACCCGTGCAAATAGGGATAACTAGTACGAGGTATATAATAGGTATATAATAATTGCAATGAAAACTTCTATTTTAATATGTACTGATAGGAGATAATCTTGTGAAGGAATTTAAATTATTACAAATGGCTTCAATTTCCAGAGCATAAATTCAATGCCCACTCTTACTCTCACCAATACATCCTGATTATAACACATTCCAACACCTCATTAGTGTTGGCAGCACAAGTCAGCTCCCAGAGAAATCAAGATGGTTAGAGGTGTCTCCGTACAAGAAAACACAGGCCGTATTTATATGTGGTATTGGCAACAGCCGTGTTCAAGTGTCAAAGTGTCAATCATCTTGAAAATCCAGACTGAGTAAGTCCTTATGGTATTCTTGTCCATGAGACAGTGTGTACGTAACTGATTGTCAACGTCACGCTATACTGCAGTTCTCACTTGCAGACTTTTCTCTGTTAAGGCGAACAGGTCCAAATAGGCCTGAAAATAAAAAATCTTGTCTCCTCTTTAACTTGCCGTATCTCCAGATCAGCATCTCTATGTGGCAGACTTGGGCAATGATAGAGTTCAAATCCTGGATTGCAAACTCGGCTTTTTAGGTTCCATGCGACATCAATCAATGACTAGACCTGTCGATGTGAAATTCTCTACCAGCCAAATGTTAGTGTTGAGCAGTGTGGACAATCCATGTCTCCACTCGTTCACACTTTCAGGGGAGAAGATTAGATGTATCATAGCTGGGGAGAAGGGACGCAAGCTAGACTGCCATACTTCTTCTGTCTAGATGAATACCATTAAATTCTCCTTAGTGATTTGAGAGCTCATGAAATCAAAGCATTCTCTCCTGAAGGATACTGTTATACATAGGTAGAATTTCTCGGACAAGAAACTGGGAAGTTTAGTTACTCACAAGGTGTGGCAATGCTCAAACCCAACAAATTGTCTTTTTATCTGAACACATAGAGTTCCCACTCCAAATATTTTCTTTGCATTAATATATTAAATAAACTACTAGATCAACAGGCCCGTAATATGAGGTGATAAAAAAACTTTACGCATGCGCAATTGCTACTTAACGCGTGCACAATCACTACTTTACGCATGAGCAATTGCTATTTTGCTCTGCGTCAAGTAGTGATTTGTGCATGTGTGAAGTATCAATAGCGCACGCGTAAAGTATTTTTAATATATGCGTAATTCCTATCTTGGTGATAGTGATGAGGAAGTAATGGAAGCTGTGCAATCCTCTCAGAAATTAACAATAAAATATAATGTTAGTAATGCAAAATATTGATAAAAAATAATAAATGAATTAAATACGTACATTGAGAAGTATGGTGGGGATAGGATCAGGGGGTTGGGGGGCAATGGCCAACACTTTTCAGGTCGACCATAGGCACCGAAGCTAGGCACTCTTCTACTGATTCGTTCGTCTTGTTCTTAATAATATATTGTTTATTTCATAAAATCCACTAATTTGGTTCGAATTAACCCAGGAATGTCTTCTTCAGCCACCAACTGATGGACGTATATAGGCAATTACATCCGGAATAATTGAAAATGTGTTTTTGGGGATACAGGTGAGGTCTGTGCCACACCTGAGGTGAGGCCTGTGCCTTTATCATCTTTAATTTCACCCAAAAGTTTATGTTTCATTTTTCTGCTGTTGCACCAGTTCTCCGCAATATGCAGTTAGAAGTTTGTTAACAACTTGTTATAATCTTGAATAGTATATTTACTAGTGCTTTATTCACCTGTATTGATAGCATATTTTTCAAGATTAGTCGTATTTCCTATAAATAGTTCTGCTTTGTGAATCCATGTATGTTTAGTAAACCTTCAGAATTGATATACTCCACTGGTATTGATCAGATGCAAAATGTTGCTTTAAAATCTTAACTTTGATGTTCATAGTTTCTAAAAAGACCGTTTTTTCTTGCTATTTATTTACAAGTTCAAACAGTAAGAAAAAATGCTGGAAATTAATAGATTTTGATTTTTTTATACCAAAATATAGTTAGAAATAGTAAGAAAAAACGAGAAGTAAGAAATCCACTGTAAGGAAAATTGGTTTTGACTGTATTAAGATTTGCTTATTAACCACTTTCTAGCAGTCTTTGCTTACAAATGAGACATTGCACTATGTACATTGTATGAATTTATTGATATTTTTTATATAGTATAAACACTGTATTGTTAATTTTAATTCCAATTAATGTGTTGTATTCATAAATTCCTCTCTAATTCCTATAATCAATTCAGGCTTGAGCATTATTTCTATAGCGGTAAGTGCTAAGGCCTTCGCAACGTTCAAAGTGCATTCAAAAGCGCCAATAGTATTACTTGCTTCTGTAAATTCTTTCGTGTGGTTAGGACCTGCAGTGGGTATTGCATACTTAGGATGGATACTCGGCAACTCGTAAGATACGTTTCCCATATCTGTAGAAAAAGAGCTTTTGGTTTGATCTTCAAATTTCGTGTCAAATTTTATTCCATATATGGAACTTTTTCGGCGAAAAATTTCCGCGAGGTTCGTGTTAGTTAACATGCTGTAGTGTGTGTGAGCGCGTTGATGAATTTCGCACTTGCAATTGTAAACTTTGGAAGGAGCTTCGAAGCATTTAAGAGCTCGACACTCAACATCACGGAATTCCACGAGTGTAGAGGCACGGATATCCCATTCCATCTCCACAGTATCTGATTCCAATGGACTCAACGACCCACCTAAAAGGAGATATATTCCTATAATACATTGTATTGGATAAAATATTATTTTGAGCATTCAAGGCAGACATCTGATAGATTTTGCCTAGAATGCTCAAATTAATAGCTAATTCGTCGTAGGCTCTTAATTATTTGTAATATTTGTATGTTGCAGCAGGGTTAGGTTGTGTTCTTCAAAACAAGTTTTGGGCATAACAGTGGACAATTATATTAGTGTGTTAACAGTATTTTTTCCATCATTATCCACGGATAGAGGGTCACTGGCAAACTATAATATATATAAAGAAAAAGTATTTTCCTAAGAAAATTTACGATTTTTGAAAAATATGGATTGAAAAAATCGAGGAAACAACTTTTCGCGTTGCGATAAGTTTCTATCATTTTATATTTTTAAATATAGTATCCTGAAATGCAAATTATATGGTTAATGTAATAACAACCTTTTGTGATCACTCCATGTATCCTCATGCCCGGTTTAAACTGTTGTCGTAACATACCAATACTGTTATAAGCCAAAACTGCAGTATCTAAACAAATTCCATTTGTCTCCACTCGATCAGAGTTACTGCTATACTTCACCAAATAACACCCCATCATCATTATTGGTGGGTAGAGTACATTACAGGGATAGGGATGTACCATCATCGCGAAATCTACACCTTTAAATCCACCTAATTTTAGCATATCAATTTTACCACCTCCCTCTTCTTCGGCAGGGGTGCCAATTATTGTAAAGGAACAATTGCGAAATTTATCACGTTGCGACTGCATCACATCTTTAATGATCACTCCGGCAGCTAGCCCAGCAATCGCAATTAAATTATGACCACAAGCATGCCCTAAGCTCGGTAAAGCATCGTATTCACAAAGTATGCAAGGAATTGGAGCTTTCTCTGTTTTTGTTCCATGAATGTGAAAAGTAGCTTTAAAAGCCGTTTTGAGATGGTAGGAAGGAGTGACTGTGAAGTTATTTTGTGATAAAAATTCTGTTAAAACTTTATGTGCTGAAAATTCGTTATAAGCTAATTCAGGATTTTCATATAAATATTGACTTATGTACAGAAGTTTATCACGATATCGGAGAAGAATGGATTCGATGAGCGTTGGAATTTCCTGTAATTTGGGTCCAGATGTTTCCATTATTAACTGTTTAGTAACAGAGCTATTCGTATTGAATCTAAATACGTAAAAGTATAAGCTTGTAAATAATATTCAGTTCAGAGTTGGAATAGGACCCACAAACCTGATTCAAATTCTGATTCAGTCGCCCTCGAATAATAGCCCCCAAAGTGGTGCTATTTTTATGTTACCTCATCTACATTATCATTAATCAATGTGAGCCTAGGCACCCAAAGGGCGCCAGCCGCGCAGTTCATATTGTGTCCAAATATACAGTGGGAATATTCCCATTGAAAAAGTCCCGCCTAAATATTGATCTTAGCACTATGCTTAACAGTGAGGACAACTCTGAATTCACTATTCTTAGTCCACATCCTCACTGAGCCACCAAAAAGCAAAAGGATGCTTCATCCGCGAACATTGCTTGATTCCACGGTCTGTCTATATTAGTTCTTGCCCAATCTAGACGTTTGATACGATTTGTCTCAGACATGTGACCTTTGAATAATCCAGTTTTTTGACAACGATGGACGCTTGTTTTGCTAGCTGAACAAGATAATCTCGATGAAATTTCGCGAATGGAGACCTTTAGATCATCTCTGATTTGCTTAACAACACTTTTCTTAATCGCTTGATGGACTATAGTTGGGGTCTTCCTGTCCCACGATGGTGATCTAGTGACTGTTGTTGAAATTCGGGGAATTACACGATAGACTGTAGCTAAAGAAACGTCGAGTGCTCGGCTAATTTGTTTCGGATTGTATACCTTTGAGGTCCGGAGAGTTCGATTTCATTCCTTGAAACTTGAGACATCGCGATAACTAATCAATCTAAACTCTAGAAATTCACAAGTCTATATCATAATTATCGAAAAATATCCCCTCAAATAAGAGGAATGTCTAAGATTTAGATGGAAAGGTATTGAAATTTCGTTTCAAATATTAAGGATATTCAATAAACATTTTCTCAATAATTATGGGACAGACTGTACATACAGTAATTGAGTTTTAAAAATAAGGATGTGGAAATAAAATATGTATATAACATGTACAGGAAATCAAAATACTTTCCTCGTCACAATACAGGGTCCACATTCATCATATTCTTGTTTGCTTATAAACATATTCAGGAAGGTTTGTAAAGAGGCGAGGTTAGTTGCTCCTATCCATGTGAGGAATCTCCTCTCAGGAGGTGTCAGCACACGGATACGGTCAGTGGGGGGAGAGAGGGAGGAGATCTCCTTCTCTACTCGCTCACGCATCCCCGGAAACAAGGTGCTACCTCCTGACAGGACAATGTTAGCGTACAAGTGTTTCCGGATGTCCATGTCACACTTGAGTATAGACGTGTTGAGACATTGATGGATGCCGTCAGGGTCAGGAGTAGGCAGTCCCCTAGCCGTCTCTCCTCTCACGTGAGGAGTGGAAGGGTGGTGGAAGAGAGCCTCAGGACACTGTGACAGCTCTCTGTCCACACAGATGGTCTGGCCGTCAGGCAGCTGGTATTGCCTGACTTGTTCTGTTGCCTTCTCTTCTGGTTGATGTTGGAAGTGGAGAGGGACGTAGGCGAGTTTCTCTTTGATGTCTCGTACAGTATCTGTGAGTGTGTGTGGATGTGTGGAGTTGAGTGAGTAACCGCGTTCAGTCAGTTTCTTCGCGAGGTAATCAGTGAGATGGCATCCAGCGAAGTCGAATCTCTGAACGGCGTGTGGGAGGACGGCGCCAGCATAGACGGGGACTGTGTGAGATACGGTGTGACCGGACTCCAGCACTACTCCAGTGATCCGGCCGGACCCATAGAGAGAGAGTACGGAGCTGACAGAGATGTTGAGAGCAGGTGTGTTGAATGTCTCGAACATAATCTGTGTGGTTCTCTCTTTGTTAGCTTTTGGGTTGATTGGTGTCTCAGTGAGTAAGATGGGATGCTCTTCAGGCGCAACACGAAGTTCATTGTAAAACATGTGATGCCAGATCCCCTCCATATTATCCCAGTTTTTAACCATACCGTGCTCAATGGGACATTTTAGGATATCATACCATTGTCGTTTCCAAGGGGGTATTTCCCTTACTTCCTCTCCAACATGTGTATACTTTAAAAATGCCCCTGGCAAACAGGGGACTCTATTATTTAATCTCGCTAACACGCATGGAAACTTGACACGGGGCATATGGTCTCTAGCAAGCCCTCCTTTCATTGTGTCACCACCACCATCAATTATAATCGTAGCACAGTCTTCTACCTCCAACATTTAGTTGACTGGAGACAAGCAGCTAATTCAGAAATTCGACTAGAATCATTATTTGTGTATGCATGTGTAATGTATAATATGTTTCTGATTTGAATTTTTACACAGCTTCTCTGAAATGAAATGCATGGAAGTGATGTAATACGTTAGTATGTTCTATGCACTCGCGCGATATTGCGATATCTACCAGGTTACTTCTACAGGGTGTTAAGAAATTGATGCCCTCCTAGTGCTACCGCTAAGATCAATTGCTAAATCAACGCTAAACCCATGAGTGTGAAGTTGGCAGCGAAATAAATTAACAAAATCGAGCACACTTTAACACGCTATAATTGCAATTCCAGGAAACGTAGAGAGGTGTCATTTGGAATTTAACAATACTAGCCTAGGAGGTTTCTGTCATTTTAATTTCATTTCAAACTGACACCCCAGTGGCACATGATGAGATTGCAAAATTATGGAAAATTTGATAAAATATTCACTTTTCTTAAAATCGAGCACACTTTAACACGCAATAATGGCAATTCCAGGAGACGTAGAGGGGTGTCATTTGGAATATAACAATACTAGCCTAGGAGGTTTCTGTCATTTTAATTTCATTCCAATCTGACACCCCAGTGGCACATGATGAGATTGCAAAATTATGGAAAATTTGAAAAAATATTCACTTTTCCTAAAATCGAGCACACTTTAACACGCTATAATTGCAATTCCAGGACACGTAGAGGGGTGTCATTTGGAATATAACAATACTAGCCTAGGAGGTTTCAGTCATTTTAATTTCATTCCAATCTGACACCCCAGTGGCACATGATGAGATTGCAAAATTATGGAAAATTTGATAAAATATTCACTTTTCCTAAAATCGAGCACACTTTAACACGCTATAATTGCAATTCCAGGAGACGTAGAGGGGTGTCATTTGGAATATAACAATACTAGCCTAGGAGGTTTCTGTCATTTTAATTTCATTCCAATCTGACACCCCAGTGGCACATGATGAGATTGCAAGATTATGGAAAATTTGAAAAAATATTCACTTTTCCTAAAATCGAGCACACTTTAACACGCTATAATTGCAATTCCAGGACACGTAGAGGGGTGTCATTTGGAATATAACAATACTAGCCTAGGAGGTTTCAGTCATTTTAATTTCATTCCAATCTGACACCCCAGTGGCACATGATGAGATTGCAAAATTATGGAAAATTTGATAAAATATTCACTTTTCTTAAAATCGAGCACACTTTAACACGCAATAATTGCAATTCCAGGAGACGTAGAGGGGTGTCATTTGGAATATAACAATACTAGCCTAGGAGGTTTCAGTTATTTTAATTTCATTCCAATCTGACACCCCAGTGGCACATGATGAGATTGCAAAATTATGGAAAATTTGAAAAAAAATTCACTTTTCCTAAAATCGAGCACACTTTAACACGCTATAATTGCAATTCCAGGACACGTAGAGGGGTGTCATTTGGAATATAACAATACTAGCCTAGGAGGTTTCAGTCATTTTAATTTCATTCCAATCTGACACCCCAGTGGCACATGATGAGATTGCAAAATTATGGAAAATTTGATAAAATATTCACTTTTCTTAAAATCGAGCACACTTTAACACGCAATAATTGCAATTCCAGGAGACGTAGAGGGGTGTCATTTGGAATATAACAATACTAGCCTAGGAGGTTTCTGTCATTCTAATTTCATTCCAATCTGACACCCCAGTGGCACATGATGAGATTGCAAAATTATGGAAAATTTGAAAAAATATTCACTTTTCCTAAAATCGAGCACACTTTAACACGCTATAATTGCAATTCCAGGACACGTAGAGGGGTGTCATTTGGAATATAACAATACTAGCCTAGGAGGTTTCAGTCATTTTAATTTCATTCCAATCTGACACCCCAGTGGCACATGATGAGATTGCAAAATTATGGAAAATTTGATAAAATATTCACTTTTCTTAAAATCGAGCACACTTTAACACGCAATAATTGCAATTCCAGGAGACGTAGAGGGGTGTCATTTGGAATATAACAATACTAGCCTAGGAGGTTTCAGTTATTTTAATTTCATTCCAATCTGACACCCCAGTGGCACATGATGAGATTGCAAAATTATGGAAAATTTGAAAAAAAATTCACTTTTCCTAAAATCGAGCACACTTTAACACGCTATAATTGCGATTCCAGGATACGTAGAGGGGTGTCATTTGGAAAATAGCAATACTAGCCTAGGAGGTTTCTATCATTTCAGCGGCATCCCAGTATAGTATGTATTTCCTATCTCCACACCTAAATTATTGCACAACAATACTTTCATTACAATATGTTAAAGTCTACTAATATGAAAGATTACTAACTAGATATTAGCCTGTACAGCTTCTATTTCAAACTGATTTCTAAACTTTTATCTATGTAGAGCTAGGAAATATCTCATTGAATTGGATCAAATTCTTCTACGTAACTTTCAGTCATTACATTCTTCACTGTATTGACTTTTGTCACTGGTTGAAAATGACTGAAGTATAAACGTAAATACAACCTCTTCTCAGTTAAATCATGTACATTTTGCTTGCCATTGAATCCATATCCTGAAAATTTGTTCCAACAACGAAGTACATCTTTAAATACGAAAATATCCGTTTGAAGGAGTTGAGCTGCTAAAAACAATTCTAAGTCGGTCCCCCACGACCCTACTCTATCCATCATACTTACAGAAATATATTCCTCTATGGTATTACATTGTTGCTCAGGAAGTAAATCGCAATGCGATGTGCAATAGTTTGTACATTCGGTTCGATATTTATTTTTCATATTCTTAATTAATAACTCCCTAAATTCTCTATGATAATGATCTGAACCAGTTACAACATAAGATAACGAACTAAAAAGACAATTCCCATCTGGAGATACTCGCTTTTCCTTTGAAGGGGCTAACTTTCTAATTTCTAAACTTTTATCAAAAGCCTCATTTTCATATATTACACCGCTTACATATGTAAACATGAATTCTTTACATTTCTGGCGTTGCCAATCAGAAGTAACAGGAGAAAATTGTCCTTGATCATGAAAAATAACATCACTTGAATTTTTTACTAGATCGAAGATACTGTCATCACTTTGCACATCGTTGGAATTTATTTCAGATATTTGTACTTTCTTAATCGGTTTCCCTCTTCTTATTTTCTTTTTTCGCTTAGGTTTAAATGTAAGGTTTTTTTGTTTCGTACTTATTTCATTAAATTTTGTTTTGGACAATTGACATTGTTTGAAATAACTTCGCTTTCTTTTGCGTCGTTCCCAAATTTCTTCGAATTGTGTGTTGTCTTTTTCCCTATTTATCTTGGTTCTTTTCAACAATTTGCTGCTAATTTGAAGAAAACCAAAATCAAATGCTTTAATTCTACCACAAAGCCCTTCATAAATTCGTCTAATAAAATCACCCGGTCTCAGTTTTATTTCGTCTTTCAAAATAGTATGCTTAACAATTTTAATCCAATTTTCCACAATCGAGTTTGTAAAAGTGACGTCTAACTTTCCAGGGAACAAAGTCGGACCAATAATCACCCCGGTCCATAAAGGACATATTGGCATATAATGTGTTACCAAAAACCCAGGCAAATCAGGTAAATAATATCTGTGGTTCACTTCTAGAGATATAGTTTGGGGTCGAGTTTGTAAATCTTGTACGAAAGATTTACTCTTCTGTAGAATAGAATCAAAATGTTTTCCAAAAGGAGACTTATTTCTATATGTCATACAATCTCCTAGTTCATTAGATAATTCCTCATCAATTTCTGACAAATAATCCATTCCGAGCTCATGATTTTCATTACAGTGAAATATTGCATTCTCAAGCTTTTTTATGTACTGCTCTACTTCAGGGTATCTCATTCGAGATAAACATGATATGCACAAGGACGTAAATAATTGGTCCACTTCTTCTAGAGTTGTACAACTTGTAATCCGTGCCATTATAAACATCATCACTCGTTTAGTTTCTTTCGTGGGCCTTAATTTATGTTCAATCTTGTAGCTGAAACGGTTCATTATATGTGCGGAGCATATATGAATCATAGTTTTTATCCTGTTGCTACCAATTTCCTTTTGGTTAACTTTTTGCCAGCAAGCATCCAAGTATATGTCTAGAGTTTGAGAATTAAAGCAGTTACAAACACTGTAACATAGCCCAGCTAAAATCTACTTCAACATGTGTAGGAATAATTTATTTAGTTAATACCTTTTTTACGTTATAGAACCATTTGTTTAAGAAATGACTAATTTCAACATTAGTATGCTCACTGCTTATCATCTCCGCAAGTGGAATGGGAGAAGTTTTAGCTTCAGGATGTCTCACTGTTAAAGCATAATGCAAGATTTTTTTGTGGAATGTATCCATTTTTCTTACAATGGAACCAGTTGCATCCAAATGCAATATCAAGTTTCCAGGTTGAAGTTTTTTGATAATGCGTATTTGTTCCTCTGTGTGCATATGGATGACAATGGGATATCGAGATACCGTCTGTATGTAACCATTAAGAATTGTCCCTTTAATATTACTATCATAGGTTTTTTGAGTGATTATGATATCTTGCCACATATCATCACTCATTCTGCTTTTTGAATCATGTTCTGATTTAACTTTTCAAAGGGCCTCTTGAGATTTCAGAAAGTTCAGATTGCCATGTTTCGCAACGTCTAAACTGTTAGATTGTTCAAATTGTTTGTAATGAAAATTACTCGCAGAATTATGAGCCAATTGTCCAGCAACTAAAATCCTTTCTTGGCCGGATAATTTTCGCGAAAATGTGGTTATATTATCAAAGTGCTGATAAGAAATAGATCCTGAAACATGTACCTCAACAAGAACATTTTCTGTCGCAGGATTAGGAATATTTTGTATCTGAAATTCATATTTTAAACAGTTTTTGAATTTACAAATTGCTTCTCCAACAAGATACGAGCAGTTTCGGATAGTAGATTTGTTGATACGATGGTAGTGAAATTTGATGACGCAAAATGGGGAAAATTTTGAAAATTTTTGACTGAAAATGTTTGTCCATTCGGTTTTCAATTGTTTTCCATTTATTTGTGGCGAAATATCGTCCCATTCTCTTTTATTCAGTGAGAATTCAAAATATTTTGGATATTCGAATTTGCTCTCGTTTTTCCTTTCAGCAGTTTTGCTTGATATCGAATTATCCAGAAGTGAAAACTTTTCAAATTCACCATAATTGTTTGGGGACGAAATAGGTATAGAGTTACGGTTTCTCTCCTCAGTATGAATATACGTAAAATTTGAATCAGTAGAACTTGTACTAGTACTCTCTAAATTTTCTAGAGTGATACTTTGAGATTGTGGAAGAAGAGATCTTCCAGTTGGAGTGAGAAAATATTTTGCTGGGAATTGTTGAAAATTAATACTAATTGGTAAACTCTGAAGAGGTTTATCAAGTTCATCAGACATTAGTAAACCCAGAAATTCGTGATGAATTTTTGTTTGGTTTTTGCGCCATATGTTCATTATTTTTGCACGTTGACAAGCACGATTTCTCCCAAAAATATGTTTAGATAACTTACCCCACAATGAATATGGGTAACGCCAATTCTGGTTCTCTTTTAGATATTTTTCGACGTCAGACCATTTGATTTCCAAAGCAAACAATGCATTCACAATTAGAGATAGCATAGCCTTTCGAGAATTTCCGTCAACTAAAAATCAGTAGATAATAACAATTAGGTTGAAAATAGTTAATATTTAACTTAGAAATTACTTACCTTGTAAGGATCCAGGGTTGGTTTCAATATCACCACATCGGAGTATCAAAGAACTCATAGCGTGGTAGTTGGAAAAAATATTAATTTAAGATGAGAATAAATACGTATATGATTCGAGAAAGGACAAAATTATAAATAAGATAATTTCAAATGGATAATAATAGTACTTATACTGAGGCTAGTTATATAATTACGCATATGATTACGTATATTATGAAGAAGCTCGATATATGTTACTTGATTAGTTGCAGTGATTTATTAATATAGAGTCATAGACGTATTATTACATAATAATTAAGAAATGGCAGACTTCTATGATTTCAGGATATAATGGTTACAAAACGTAATTCGAGAGCATACGATAACAGATTTTCAAGATATCTATTATAATTTGACCGATTACTGATGGTCTGTTGAGCGTTAGTAACCTCACCTGGGCGTACTGTGAAGTCAATGTATGCATTCAGCATGACAAATTTACATTAATTTTCTCAACGTACTCAGTCATCAAATAGTAATGGCCAACCGATCAATTCGTTATTTGCAGGAGAAGTCTTTAAGCAGTCAATATCTATCAACACACTTTGGTATTACTCAGAATGGATACTTAACACAAAGTATGTAAATATAATCATACTTTGCAATCTCATCACTGGGGTGTCAGATTGGAATGAAATTAAAATGACAGAAACCTCCTAGGCTAGTATTGCTATTTTCCAAATGACACCTCTCTACGTGTCCTGGAATTGCAATTATAGCGTGTTAAAGTGTGCTCGATTTTAGGAAAAGTGAATATTTTATCAAATTTTCCATAATTTTGCAATCTCATCATGTGCCACTGGGGTGTCAGATTGAATTGAAATTAAAATGACAGAAACCTCCTAGGCTAGTATTGCTATATTCCAAATGACACCCCTCTACGTGTCCTGGAATCGCAATTATAGCGTGTTAAAGTGTGCTCGATTTTAGGAAAAGTGAATATTTTTTAAAATTTTCCATAATTTTGCAATCTCATCATGTGCCACTGGGGTGTCAGATTGAATTGAAATTAAAATGACAGAAACCTCCTAGGCTAGTATTGCTATATTCCAAATGACACCCCTCTACGTGTCCTGGAATTGCAATTATAGCGTGTTAAAGTGTGCTCGATTTAGGAAAAGTGAATATTTTATCAAATTTTCCATAATTTTGCAATCTCATCATGTGCCACTGGGGTGTCAGATTGAAATGAAATTAAAATGACAGAAACCTCCTAGGCTAGTATTGTTATATTCCAAATGACACCCCTCTACGTGTCCTGGAATTGCAATTATAGCGTGTTAAAGTGTGCTCGATTTTGTTAATTTATTTCGCTGCCAACTTCACACTCATGCTAAACCCTCAATATTCTTTCTAATATATCTGCACATTAATTGGATGCATTTATAATGCGAAATGCCATAATTGGGATTAATATGTCCATCTTGGACATAATAATGTAGTGAAAGATCTCTCTAACTGAAATTAGTAATTTTTCGGGGGTTTTTGGGAATGTTTCCCGTTGCTATGAATAAACGGTGTATTTTATGATTGTCCATGGATTTTCTAGTTGTTCAGGTTCGGAGAGTTGGTAGGTCAAATATCCTTAGACCAAAAGTTGCGAATGCGTTCCTTTTGAGTTATTGATGGACACCTTTAGGCGAAGGTGCCGTGTCGCTCTATTGTATAAAGGTAAAACAGACATGTCTTGAGATATTTTTGTCCCAGATAGAGAAACTTTACCTCCAGGCCGATGCAATATTGTTATTATCGTATTTTCGAGAATTTCTTCTCTATTATATGTTCTAAAAAGATTACTTTCATGACTATAAGACTTAATACTATAAGAAATTACATTTCAAGATTTAAGGAGGGCATCAATTTCTTAACACCCTGTATATACATACATACCAACCTGAGTCATGATAAAAGCGGGACGCAGCGTTGAATTTCGCGGGACGCAGCGTTGAATTTCGCGGGACGCAATAGAAAAGTATTATACATAGTATCACTCGATTAATGTGTGTGATTTACGGAATGTTCCGTAAATTAGGCATTTAAAATTCCGGAACCATTTCATCAAGTTCCGTAAATTAGGTACTCAGATTTACGGAAATTGTTCCGTTCCACTCCGTAAATTAGGTATGTCCCTTTTCATCTCATTATGATAAATAGATATTATACATGTAAATTGTAGGTTGATTCCTTTCTTTTGCAAACTTATTACTAAAATCTCACTCATCCCGTCATGAGACAATAATAAATTTCACAATCCTGTCATGAGACAATAATGAATTTCACAATCCTGTCATGAGACAATAATGAATTTCACGATCCTATCGTGAGACAAAAATGAATTTCACGATCCTATCGTGAGACAAAAATGAATTTCACGATCCTATCGTGAGACAAAAATGAATTTCACGATCCTATCGTGGGGGACAAAATTGAATTTCACGATTCTATCGTGAGACAAAAATGAATTTCACGATCCTGTCGTGAGACAAAAATGAATCTCACGATTCTATCGCAGGCCTCTCAACTCTCACAATCTCGTGTATCACACGTTTTCGGATAAAATGTCACGATCTCACGACAGACCCCCAAAACTCACGATTTGTCTCAAAATATCACAATTTGCGAACTCTCTCAGGTTGAGAGCCTTGCAGATACGATTGTGTCTTTGACGAAGAATCATATAATGTCTCACCACAGAATCGTGGGATTTAATTTTGTCCCACGACGGGTTCGTGAGATTATTTTAGTGTCTCACGACAGAATCGTGAGATTTAAGAAATCTCACCATTTCGAGCTCTCACAGGTTGAGAGCCCTGCTATCGTTGAACATATATAAATGATTCCTGTAAGACGAAGCAAGACTCTCAACCTGAGAGAGTTCGCAAATCGTGAGATTTGTGGGGTCTGTCGTGAGATCGAGAGTTGAGAGGCCTATAATCATAATCACAAGTGATCCACATCTGAAGACCGAAGCCACTGACCCGCATTCGCACTGGAATCCTCATAAATCAGTTGAATCTGAAAATCATCAGCTGATAAATTTCAACTCGAACTATTTATTTTAGTGTGCTTCCTAGAATACTATTATATAGGATCTATGATTTAATTTCTATGATCTAATTTCTAAAACATTAATAAGCAGAAGAATATTTATAGACCAAATAATGTATTTTATTCTTATACTTTGTCTCTATAAATAAGATTGCAAATCCAACATTAATAAATGGCTAGTGCTAATGTGTTGAGAAGTGATTCATTCCTCTCTCAGGTGGAGAGAGTGAGGAGGGAAATAGCCACAAAGTTCCAAAGATCTCATTAAGTGTTAGTAGAGAGGGAAGCCATTCTATTGTTAGAGCTGGATGAGCTGGTGGTTACGTACAGGGGGGAAGGAGTCAACCAACAGATGGAAGAGCTGAATCGTTTGAAAAAGTTGCAACTATCCTCTGTGAAGGGAAACGAAAATAAAGAAACTGTGAAGAAGAGTGTGTCCGTGTTGGAAGCACGCGTGAGAGAGATCTCGCTAGCATGCGGAGAGTTGTGTTAAAGTGGGATGAGTGTGTGTTCGATAAACTGAGCGAGATAGGAACGATCGAAGTGAGTGATGTCCCTCCCTATGAAGAGAAAGGAGACCCCCTCATGGTAGCTTGTAAACACAATTCTAGTGAATCTACATCACCCGGAGTGTTCTACTATCCTAGATCAATCTCATTAGATCCTCAAACTGACAATATTTACATCATCTGTGATTCATCGAACGCTTGTGTACAAGTGTTTACTAAAAATCTGGAATTCTTATTTGATTTCAAAGAGAAGATGGACTTGCCAGATGGTATCTGTATCATCCTCAGCAAAGTTTATGTTACGAAGTTATGGATCAATTCCCTGAATGTGTATAGTACTGAAGGGAAATTCTTGAACTCTGTTGGGAAGGGAGGGAAAGAAAAACTAGAATTTTATTGGCCTAGAGGAGTTGCTGTATCAGATGAGAAGGCAATAATTTACATTTGTGACAGTGGTAATGACAGAATTCAATGTTTAAACTTGGATCTTACATTCCATTCATTCATTGAAGATATTCGCTATCCCAGAGATGTTAAACTGACTTCTGATGAGGTTGTAGTGTTGACATCAGGAGATCCGTGTGTTCGTTACTACAATTATTCTCACCATCTCATCAGACAGATGATACCTCGTGGAGAAGGGAACCTAGTTCTGTATGGACAAAGCTAAGGACATTCTAATGACGGATTCAGCTACTAATTGCGTGCTAATCTTCTCTAACAGAGGAGAATTGATGCATAAATTCGGTCAGAAAGGAGGAGATAGAGGAGAGTTCATTAAAGTTAAAGGAATAGCTTTAGACTCTGAAGATAGAATAATAATAGCTTCTTGGAATCCTAATCATTGCATCCAAATATTCTGACTTTAGTATTCGTTTATTTGTAGTATTGTTAGGTTACATTCTTTAGAAGTATTTATTCTCTCTACCATTATTTATACTTTTATTCATTATTTGCTTTGAAATTTGTGATTTATTGCATTCTATTATATTACTACATTTATTTTAATTATTAGAGTTTATTATTTCCAATAAAGTCATCCTTTGAATAAGGTTATAAGTATGCGATTTATCGCCTGTGATTTCTATTGTGAGAGTGGAGCCATATTAATGTATCGTAAAGGTGTGATCTCTCTTTCTGGTGTTAACTTATGCAAAGTTTCTCAATCTTTTCGCTTACCGCCCACTTAAGCGTTCAAATTTTCCAGCGCCCCCTTCTCGTAATACTGATAAACATATTATAACAAATATAGACCACACATTTTTTACTTTGGCTTCAAAACCAGACACATAGGAAGTTGACAATTAGACGGTGAAGGGATAAAGCCATAGCGCAAATAATTGACGGAATATTGTGCACATTTTTTTCCCAGAAGTATCCACTTAGTTCTTTTACATTATGATATAGTTGGTGATAATAAATCCAATTTGAGATATGTTCGGAAATTTCTAATACAGTTTCCTTCAATCTTATATACGTATACTAATTCGATTATTCGATTGGTAGGGTTATAATATGAGTGTTGTTTGAATGAGTCGCTGGAATAAGATCTAATTCGAAGTAGGAATAGACCTAAAACGTGTGAAGTAGGAATAAGACCTAAGATATGTTCGAATTAGGAATAAGACCTAAAAACACTCAATTGAACACTATTTCAAACCTAAAATACTCACTTTCTCCCTCCCTCCCTCCAATTTTAAGTCTTATTCCGATTCCCCGTTTGAATTGCATTATATAAGCATCTATTCTTTTTATTTGTTACTAACAGTTCACGGTATTTTGAATTCAAACAAATGCTTATGATGGAAAATTCTCCCAGCGCCCCTAGCGCCCCCTAGGCTCCCCGAACGCCCCCGATGGGCGGCAGCGCCCACGTTGAGAACCTCTGACTTATTGTAAGCTTTTGAAAAAATACTTTTGACTCAACTGAAAAACCAGATGATATCAGGAAAATACTGAAATTTGTAAAAGGGACCCTAAATTGAGTCATTACAAAACGCGAGCTGGATGCGGAAAATATACCGCCCATTGATCGCAGGCACCACCCCAGTTAATAGGGAAAGTCGCTATTCTAACGAATGACCCAACTCAAATACTCTTATTAAAAAGTATTATTTTTAAATATTAGTTTTCTTGGACACTTTTATAAACAGAAATATTATGGTTGATTACTCTCTCTTTCGACTTATATTTTGTATTTTTATTTATATATTTTCAATATTCATTAACAAATCTCGAAACAAAATTGATGAAAGTTATGATGTTATAGTGAAGAATGGTATTGACTTCTCAAATATTCCTTTTCGAATCAGGATATTCATCAAAACCTCGACCTCTTTATGCATTCTACACCAATTCTACTCGTACTATATCGGAGCAAGCGAGGGAAGTGAATTGCAGTATTATCACTGGTTGGGGATGGTTCTATTCATTTCTGGGGTATTAGTTAGTGAATGGGCTATACTATTACTGGACAAATATTTCGTTTATGGTGTTGCGGTGAAAAGGGATCACGAACTCATAGTGACTGGTCCTTACAGGATAATACTACACCCGATATACTTGGGGAAGATTCTATTGCTGGTTGGAACGGGTTTGGTATTCGATTCATGGCTCGTGTATATCCCATCACTTCTGTATTTGATATTTTTTGGAATTTTGTTGGGAGAAGAAGAGACAGGAATGGAAATGAAGCTAGGAGAGAAATATGTTAAATACAAATCTGAGAGATGGAAAATGATTCCTTACTTCTTCTAGGTAGTAAGTATGGATTTTAGGCTTGTAAAGTCAATATTATATAACAAAACTTTTATTGATCCCTCAAAGTCAAAAATTAAATAGAATGGTCCTTTTGAGAACATTGATAGTAAACAGTTTTCACATTGTAGCGCGTGAAAATTTAATATCGACATTTGGAAATATAATGTATGTTATTCTAATGTATTTTAATTAATAAATCTGAAATAGCCTAGGAATATTGCTAGCTCATGTTAAATCATTTTGGGCGGGGAAGCCATAAATGCGGGGTATATACTTCGATATAATATAAATCCCAGCATGGCCTACTTTATACACGGCTGTGTATTATTAAGTACTCCATGATCCCAGTTATCCTATACATCAGAGGCCGGCAACCTTTTGAATGAAGTGTGCCAGTTTACCTATAATGTCAACATATTTATGACCTTGTGTGCCAGTGGCACGCCTGCATAGGGTAACCGACCCCTGAATATACATAAATGTCGGTCTGTCGACGCACATATATTTTCAACTCCGCGTGCCATAGGTTGCCGACCCCTAATATACATAGTATTAACATAATATTATCAAATGCCGCATTCCGATGTTCACAAAGTAGTATTTTTTAAAAGAAAATTACTTTTCGGAATAAAATTGTGCCATTCGGTTAGGAGGGATTTTGAGATTGTTTAATAAAATATCACTTTGGAATGTGATTATTAGATAAATATAAAGAGTTCATTTTTGAGAGTTCGTTACGTTTAAGTTGGCCTTTCCTATGTGGCATTTTGTTTTTTATCAAAAAGTCCTTTTTAATCATTTTTAGATCCCTAAAGGGGTTCTAAGCATTAATTTCGATTTTTAGATTTTCAATGCCAATATTTCGCCACCTAGAGCCACTTGTACCACCTGGTGTCACTCAAAAAAGACACATTTTTGAAGCGAAATGTCTCATATCTATAACTTCTTTTAACTATTCCAGATCATCATTTTAATGCTGAATTCGTGCTCAGCACTAAATTTCCATCAATTTGATATATATTGGACACATTTGGAGAATTCTTTGGCTACGGGTTCCTAGCAACGGCCAGGAATGTGAAAAAAATGTGAAAAAGCCGTTGCTAGGCACGGACAACCAAAAAATTCTCAAAATATGGTCAATATTTACGTATATCAAATTGCTGGAAATTCAATGCTGGACACGAATTCAGAAATCAAATTATAATCTGGTATGTTTGAAAAAAGTTATAGATCTGGGATTCTGGCGGATACTATCGGATGTGGTTATTTTTGGGTGGCCAAGCATGAATGGCCAGTTTTTCACACTTTTGAAGGTGAAAATTTTTGAAATACCATATTTTGAAGTCAAGAACTGCTATAAGTTGTTGAATAAGGACATTTGCATGTTATTTAATATTACAAAGCAGTTAAAACTAATGGAAATTGAGTGAAATATATTCGTATAAATATTTTTTATATCCTATTATCGGAGACTTTTTTTCAGCACTTCTAAATGTGATAACCTTTTGCAAATTCAACATAGAAGCGAAAACTCAACGGTTTTTAATAGATCTCGAAGAGTAGAACAAAATGAACCGATTTTTGATATTACGAATAAAAAGAGAATTATGAAAAAAATAGTGTAAAAATTACTAAAAAAGAATTCCTCGGCTATTTTAGTGTGAATTTTTACCAATTTTCAAAATTTCAAAAAACTCTGTTCATTTGATGGATCACGCGTTTATAAAAGATTTTGAAAATTTTCTAGAGGGTTGTAAGCATATTGTGTCCGATTTCTTCTTTGTAAAATGACCAATTTAAAAACATTTTTTAAAAATCTGTTGAATCATTTCAATTATTAATGCAGTTTTGCAGATAACTCCGATTCAAATCTGCACTGAAAAAATTAAATGAATCGTTTGAAAAAGTCAAAACTTAGCTATTATAGGAAAGGCCATCTTCTTGATGGTTATTAATGACGAAAATGTTAAGATAAGCAGTTATTTGGTTTATGATATTTATATCCTGTAAAACTGAATCTTTCTAGAATATAGATACTAGATTATATTTCTAAACTCGTAGTGATGAACGCTCACATTTCCTGAAGAGCAAGTATTTTTGTTTGAGAATCGAATGCTCGAACTAGTCCGAAATGAAAATTCCTCACATCAAACTCTAGCAAAAATGTGAAGGATTTGCCAATCCTTTATTTGCTGCCTTATATTTCCTTGATTTTACGTTACTTTACAATTCTGTTACCGTGCTAGTTGATAGGATATTGAAAGAAGTGCTTTTGATACAACCGTGGTCACTCCTCTGACCAGTTTATGAAAATAAATAAAATCCAGTTACAATTATTCCCTACTTAGCAATTATCATACAGTCAGGGTCGCTTATTATGAACATTCGTTTATTATGAACTAACCTCCTGGTCCCAATTTCATTTTTTAGATAGGATTTGTATTGAATCATGTTCGCTTAATATGAAGTATCTCTATTATGAACAGATTTTTTGGTCCCCTGGTGGTTCACAATAAGCCTCATATCTCACTCAGATATTCCTATTTCTATTTGTCATTTTTGATTCATATATCCTTTTTAACTCGAGCAGGAGATTTTATCTCCTACTAGAAGGGAAGAGAGCAGGGTATTATGCAGCCTTCCAGAGATACGCTCCTAATCTAAATTTCTAGATTTTCATACGCCTAAACCGCTAAATGGCATTATAATATTGGGTAAATTGGGTATTTTTCTGAATTTTTACGCTCCTAAACACTTTCGGGCTTAAAATCATACGCCTAAAGGAGCGTCTCTCGCTCCTAGATAATTCCTTGGAAGAGAGATGAGAGGCTAGAAGAAATATTATGGACTTTGGGTTGGATTCAACCTGGACAGGACGAAGTTAAGTGATCGTAACGCAACATTTATTATTGCAGCTACCGCAAAGAGTCTAGGCAACAAGTTGGGGACATAATCTGCAATCGGTCCAGAAAAAAAATCAGAAGGAAATTGCAAAGGATATAAAAGAGGATTCAAACCTAATGTTCCCTTAAGTAGTCCATTCGGATGGAAAGGTGTTAAGTGACATACTGGAAAAAGAAGATGTTGACCGTCTCCCAATTCTTGTTTCAGGGGTAGGTGCTGAGCAATTATTAGTGCCGAAGCTGTTGGAGAGAACAGGACAAAGCATAGCCACATCTGTAGACTACGATTAAAGATTGGAATCTCAGAGCCCAAGTGAAAGTAACGTGTTTTGATGCAACTAGCTCAAACACAGGAAGGAAGCATGGTGCCTGTGTTCTCGAACAAAAGCTTGATATCGAACTATTGCACTTTGCCTGTCGCAACCAATTTCTTGAGATTGTTCTTGAGGAATTATTTTCCGCTTGTATTCGACCCTCTAGTGGACCTACATATTGTTATTCAAGCGATTTCAATGTAAATAGCAGTTTATTGAGGAAGAAAACTTTGAGAGTGCTTTCATAAATGAATGAATATACAAGAAACGAAGATATCTCGGAAAAAATAATTTCATTTTCGAGGGAGCAGCTACAAAATGATCAACATAGAGATTATTACAAAGAACTCCTGGAGCTAACAGTCACTTTCTTGGGTAGCATTCCTTCCCGTGGAATCCATATAATGGCCCGGATGCATTACATATACATGCATGCCAACCTGAGCCATGATAAAAGCGGGACGCGGCGTTGAATTTCGCGGGACATGACGGGAAGCAAAATAAATATACTATACATATGATACAAAAAAGCGGGACATAATGGGAAAATTTCATGTAAAAGCGGGACACTCGAGAAAATTAGCTCAATAGAAGAGTGAAAAAAGCGGGACGTCCCGTCAAAAACGGGACAGTTACAGTCGCTGATTACGATAACGTCCACATGCTACAAACCCTTGTTCGTTTAACTGCTTGGCTGCTAACGAGATACCGGATCGATCGTCTGCCCAGGATCTCGTCCATTATTTGTATTGTATGTCCTGAATAATGAGACGAATAAACATATTATTTAATAAGCATTCCAGGTCATGAAGCACAATACACTATTTAGAGCAGGGAAAACATACAAGTATCACTACTCAAATGGAAAGTCATTGTCTAAATTAGAACTATGTAAAATGATCGCATCATGATCACAGGATTGGTGTTACCTCAGAATACCACGGTGCCTCAGAATACCACGCAACAGGCCTGTCACTGTAAAATTGGTCCGGGGACCAATTTTCCCTAAAAAAAATGGTCCCCCATACCAATTTTCCCTGAAAAAAATGGTCCCCCCGACCAATATTCCATGGAAAAATGGTCCATTGAGGAGCAAAATTTTCAGGGGGGGACCAATTTTTTCGCGGACCAAAATTTTCGTGACAGGCCAGTGGATCGTGAACGAGTTTTTGATCAGGAGTAGCAAAGCCAAATTCGCGCTGAAATATGAATCTTATATATTAAAATGTAGGATTTTGTTTTTGTTTTTTTGTTTGTTTGTCCGAATTGATTGAAGAATTGGCAAGTCGTAGAGATACGAAAATTGGCATGTAGGTGTCAAATGATGAATCTAGGATTAAGTTCGAAGATCTAAGCGAAATGTTCACACCTCGCCGAGATAGGTGACAAAATGTGCTGACCAATCAAATTCGATTATTTTTTGGACGCTTGGGACATGGCCAGGATTCTCTAGTAACACATCTTCAACACAAATAAGTCTTAATATATAAGCCAAGATTTGGAAATACTAATACCAAACATGGGGCAGGACCGACCCTACTCCTTGATCATAAACTTGGTGGCTATGGTACCTAGTGACTAAATGACCCGCATTGGGGTCACTCAAACTTGGAACCTATGAAGATATCCCAGTTTGCCTTCATCTTTATTATGCAGTCGCCATCCGGACATCCACAAATGAGACACGATACCAAGTAAGTATAGTCTGGCTCAGTTATTGTTCAAATAAGTCCCCCTGTGCTAGACGATACTCACGTATCGCGGCACATTTGTGGGATGTCTGGATGGCGACTGCATGATAAATGTGGAGGCAAACTGGGTACATACGATCGGCTGAAAAGTTCGTAGGCTAGATATGATATCCTTGTAGGATGGGACCATGTGTGGGTTATTTTTCAACCTAGTCCCCTTTAAGACCTACACACTTCTTCCACCGGTACTGCAGCGTCTGGGGGCATGCATAATTTCCGGGACGGGACGGGACCGTCCCGGAAAATCTAGATACCTAATTTCCGGGACGGGACGAGATCCATCCCGGGAATTAGGTATCTTAACCCGTCCCGTCCCGGAGATTAGGCATCTTGACTCGTTAGGTACCTGATGGTTCCGTCCCGTCCCGGAAATTAGGCATGCCCAGCGTCTGGATCCCCTTGGTATAGAATTTTTCTTCCTGAAGGGTAATACAGTCCTTTCCAGCGGATATCATCTCATCATCGCTCCGATATTGCTTCCCAGCCAAAGGTTTTTCCTGTTCAGAAACAGATAGAAGTCAGATGGTGCCAAACCAGGAGAGTATGGAGGATGGTCCATCAGTCCGAAGCCACAGCCACGCGTAGCAGCCATGGTACTTTATAACACCACGATGCCAAATATCGTCCATTTTACAAATACTCACAACCACCAACTTTCGAAGAAATCTATGAATAACTAAATAAGGCCTTAATAAAGGTAAAAAATTTTGTAATAAAAATGGTAGAAATAATCCATACAAAATTTCATTTGTCTAGCGTAAATCTCCTTGATAGTCAACCTACGAACTTTTCAGTCGACCTTCGTATTATAATGTGTTTAGCGAAGGGAAATCAAATATTGAAAGTTCATCCATTTTGCTTACCGTGTATTACCTACAAATCCTACTTCTAGTTGATTATAAATACAAGTACATTGAAGACGTGCTAATATGCTGAACAAATAAAAGACGATGGCTGAAAAGCACCAGAATTCTTCGAGTTCAAATGAGACTCAAGAAGACTGTAATTACAGATCCTTAAGGAGCAGCGACTTGTACTTTGAACTGCCAGATAGTGTCTATCAAGCTCAAGAATTAGCAAAAGGGAATATATTAGAACGAGGAATGGAGATGGTAGGGAATAGTTTGAAGGCACATAGAGCATGTAATGAAGCCATCATCTTCGTGTATGGATTGAGTGGAGCTGGAAAAACAGCCTCTCTCAATCATTTGTTCGGATTTGAACTCATCAATATCGAACAGAACAAAGCCTCCCACACCAAACTAGTCACAGAGTATGTGGCGAGTATGGTCAGTCACGAGTGGCGTGTCAGGAATCTGGACATAGGCTTCATAGACATGCCCGGTTGGTTTGACACGGATGGGGAGGAGCAGGACATCAGGAATGTAGCCACGATTGACCACTTCCTCGTCAATCACTCATACCTCGGCTGTCTCGCCTACAAATGCTACCCGAGCATAGTGCTGGTGGCTATCAGAGCTGACGATGATAGACTTGTAGGAGATGGTGCTAAGGTGCCACGCATGTTCCGAGTTCTCTCCAAGTTGAACATCGTCGACAAACAACGACCCAACCTCCTCATCATACTCACACGCGTCTTGAGTGTGGGAAGGAAGAACTTCAAAACAAGACTAAAAAAAAGCATCGAAACAGTGGAGCAGCTGGCCTACCAATACCTCGAGGTGGAACCTGCCATCGTCTACGTTGAGAACGACACGGAGGAGTACGAGGAGCTGGAAGAGAAGAAGGGAGATTGGACTGTGTTGAGAGATGGCACTCTCCAACCCAAGAATGTGTTCGAGGCGATGATGCAACTAACCAGTGAGCACAAGGACGAAGTGGGACAAGAAGCCATCCGCCTCTACTTCGCTTCCAGAGGCAGTAACAATCCTCTGGTCAGGTCGCATTCTAGCCCCGACGCTGTCTCCAGAGATCAAATTAGGAAGTGGAGGGCGATCATCCAACAAACATTCCCTCCAATCCCGAACAACGAAGTGAGTCGTGCACTACAGAGTTACGCCCAATCACACCCCCAGTCATTCCCACCCTCCAGCCTATACAAACTGATGGAGGAGCTGAGCACCAACAGCCTCACGCACCTGGACACTCTCCGCACCCTGTCACTGGACCAGCTGCAGCGGAAACTGTCTCCTTACAACCTCTCACAGCTGGAGTGTCAGGCGCTGATGGAAGGTTGTGGTGTGAGACCGCCTCAATGGACACACATCTTCCAGCACATCGGCTATGGAGTGAACATGGGCATCAGCAGCAGTCCAGAGACAGAGACCGCTCCTCTCCTTTGCTCTTCCCCTGTCTTCACTGTGACAGGGGAGTGCTGCCAGGAGGGAGAGCTAACCGTCCCGACATGCATGCAGGTGGTTATTCCCATCGAGAGAAGACGAGTGGAATGGAAGAGAATGGAACCAGCTCCACAGACAGACAAGAGAGAATTAGCTCATCCTGTCAAGTACCAGTTCCAGATCAGTCAGTGTGTCCGCTGTATCAGACTTCTCTCCAATCAACAGCAGTTAATCCCTCATCTCAGCCCTGCCTTCAAGGAGGCAGTAGCAGCTCTGCCTGACTCCAGTGTGGTGGAGGAGAGTCAGCAGATGAGAGAGGAGTATCAGCACTTCTTCAACACGTACGGACATTTCGTGATTGTTGCTTATGAGTGTGGAGGTGTTGTACAGGGAGAAGTGCAACTGATGGAGAAGGATGCCAATGATAAACAACAAATCATCAAGTCATATATAAACAACCTCCTAGAAAAGATAGAAGCAGATAGAAAAGATCGAACAATAAATTTTGAAGAGAAAATGAGTAAAATAGAAAATAAGAAAGATAGCCCTCCAGCAGTGTGTTGGAAGGGAGCAGTTAAAGGAGAGAGATCGGATCTGTTCTACGAACTTGAAAACGCAGCACTCAGCTGGAAAGGAGGTCTCACTCCTCCAGGCTGTACACTACACTCTCTGACACATCACGCCTGGATGGAGTGGACTGCTTCTCTGCACGAAAACCCTGCACCACCTGACTACTCACAGTTAGATATGGACACAGTTCTGCCCATCTACGAACTAGTCGCACTTCTAGATCCATTAAAACGTGATCAAGTCGAACAAGCAGTAAATTTAATTAATCCTGAGTTTGGTAACAGTTCTTTCTATATTCTTTCTTTGGGAACATCGGTCGTTTCAAAAGAATCGTCAGGAGAGTCAGTAATTACAGAACCTGAATATATCTCAAGTAGTCTTTGCAACAGAGAGAGCTTGTCACGAAAACACATTTCGGAGACTTTGCAGATAGCACTAGGTGGATTCCCGGAAGATGCACTGTGTTTCCGTGGGAGCTGGGACAATTATGGAACAGTTAACATTAGGGACGTTACTTTGGGAGATAAAATACTTAGCAGAGATCCATGGTGGATAAGATTTACTGAAGTCGTAAGAGTGAATAGTGACAAAGAAGAGGAAAACAAAACGTTCAATTATATCAAAATTACACATCAGTATGGAGAAATAGTTATAGGAACCAAACATACGATTTTGGTGAAAATTCCATACAAACCGCCAGAATTGATATTAGCTAAAGATATATATCCAGGCAGTGTGATCTACTATATTGATCATGTTAAAAGGACAACACAGAAGTCCATAGTTCAAAATATTAGTCTCACTTTAGGAAAGGGACATTATTCATTAAAACAACGGGAAGAATTTAGCAGAATAGTTGTAAATCAAGTTGTAACAGGAAACGCGGAAGCAGCTTGTTTCCCAGGAAATGCAAGTGTAACTTTGAAAGGAGGAGAGAAAGTGAGGATGGATGAAGTGAAGATAGGAGACTACGTGCTATCCATCCATTCCAGTACAGGCAAACCTGTCTACTCCAAAGTCTACCTCTGGGCACATCGAGATCCACACGTCACAGCCACATTCCTCCACATCACACATCCTCACGGACACCTTCACATCTCTGCTAGCCATCTCATCCTGAGTGGGGAGCAGAGGAGACCAGTGCCAGCTGGTCACCTGTCAGTGGGAGACACTATCCATTCCTTGTTATCTCCTGCTGCCACTGCTACTGCTATCTCAGTACCCGTGTTGCACATCCACACGTGTACACAGGTGGGATACTACGCACCCTTCACGAACAACGGACTGATTGTGGTGGATGGCATAGCGTCCAGTGTGTACAGTCAGCCCTCTACTCGCTCCCATGCACACGTGTGTGCTAGTGTGACTGGAGGACTGGTGGAGCAGTTTGGTATGCATAGAGTGGGGCAGTGTGTGATGACACCAGTGCGAGTAGGCTGTAAGTTGTGTGTGGGGAATCTCATCCTCACTAAGCAGATGGACACCACTACCCACATACACAAGTATTGTCAGTGGCTGATGAAGATTTACGAACGTTTTATATGAATTAGTAAAACTCATCTGACGGATTGATGTATTTATTATGTTCTAGGATCCTATTTCTATCTTTTTAGATACGAATCTAGTGATAATCTTTCAAATCCATCGAGTAGACCTGAATGTGACGATTATAACTGTGTAGCAGAGTCATATATATAACAATTAATGCTCATTATGTAAAACAAGTGTGCTTTGCATTTGCGAAAAATAGCTTTCTGCGACTAGAAGTTTCTTCAATCAATTCGAAAGTATAGAAAATATCGAAAATTTTGGGAATATGGGAAGTGTCGACATTTTATGATACAGATGGATTGCAATCTAAAGCAGTTGTGTGACTATCTATATCAGGGTTGGGTTTTGTCCGTCCAAAACAGCTGGTTTTAACCGGTTAAAACCGGACAAAACTGGACAAAACCTAATTGAAACTGTAAATCATTGCAGTGGGTACGAAACAGTTTAGGATGGAAAGAGAGCGAGGACAATGAATGGATTTTCTTGCTGACTCCTGTTTATTACCATAACTATATTTTGTATTCGATTTATCATGGAAGACACGAACAACACTTGGACAAAATCTGGACAAAACTTGGATATAACCTGGACAAAACTTGGATATAACCTGGACAAAACTTGGACAAAACTTGGACAAAACTTGGACAAAACCTGAACAAAACTTGGACAAAACTTGGACAAAACCTGGACGAAACTTGGACAAAACTTGGACATAACCTGGACAAAACCTGGGCAAAACCTGCACAAAACTTGGACAAAACTTGGACATAACCTGTGAGTATGAAAATATAGTCTGAATCGTTTTGCTTTATCATTATAAGTTATAATGATAGGTTTTGTCCAAGTTTAGTCCAGGTTTTGTCCAAGTTTTGTCCAGGTTTTGCCCAAGTTTTGTCCAGGGTTTGATATCAAGTAAAAAAGACCCCAAAATAGGTTAGATTGAGTAACTCCAGGCGCCCGCAGGGTGACTCTGCGGACAGGAAGTGTCTGCAAGCCGCGCAGCGCAAGAAAGCGAAGCGCGCTTGTATAAGATAACACATACTTTAATTGTTGTTAATGTGTATTTAACTGAAGTTGGTTGAGTCTTTCAAATCTAATAATCTTTGGATGTGTGAACTCACTTTGTAGTTTCATATTGACATAGCATTCAGGATTAGTTAGCTTAATTTGAACTAAATTCATTTTATAATGACCTATTTTCATTTTTATTACTAAGTTGTTTTAGTTAGATGGCCACGAGATCGGAAAGCATTGAAATGAACCCAGTAACGGAAGAGGAAGTTGCAAACAAGGACATATTTCCTGATAATCAGAAATATTACAAATTACCATCAAACGTCTTCGAAGCAAAACAGATGAACGATAATTTAATGCAAGGAATAATTAATCACGAAAGAGCCATGAATATGGTTGGAAATAGTTTGAAAGCACAAAGGCCGTGCAATGAAGCTATCATATTCACCTATGGATTGACTGGAGCTGGAAAAACTTCAACACTCAATCATATATTCGGCATTGATGAAATTATCATCAAAAAGCACCGACAAGCAGATACAACACTCGTTTCAGAATACATCGCCACGATGAAAAGTGATGAATGGAAAGTTACAAATCTTGAAATTGGTTTTATTGATGTACCAGGATGGAATGACACGAGAAAAGGGGATCAGGACGCTTTTAATATGGCCAATATAGACTATTTCATTAAAAGCCATCCTTATCTAGGTTGTAAACATTTTAAAATGTATCCCAGTATTATACTTGTTGCAATAGATACAACAAATAAAAGGTCTGGAGGAAGTGATAATGGTTCCCTTTATGCTATGATACATAATCTCTCGAAATTGAGAATTGTAGATAGAAAACGCCCCAATGTCCTATTCGTTCTCACTAATGTGCATAGCATTGCTAAAGGAGAATATAAAGACACAATTAAAGGAATTGAAAAATGCTTGAACACTCTATCAAATGAAATACTTGGAATAAAACCTGAAATTGTACATATCGAAAATAAATGGGAAGCACATGAATTAGACAAAAAAGGCGAAGATTGGACTGTTTTGAGGGATGGGACACCTCAACCAATCAATGTACTAAAGACAATGATGGCGATGACAAAAAGGTGTAAGGATGAAGTGGGTCAAGAAGCAATTCGAATATTTGTAATGTCTAGAGGCACCAATCATCCAAAATGTAGGAGAAAGTCCAATCCAACTGCATTATCAATCGGTTATGTAAGGAAATGGAAAAATGAACTCGCCTCTCAGTTTATAGAACTAAGTTCAAATGAAGTAAATAATGCATTATTTGATTACGCAAATACACAAATAGATACATATGGCGATCCAGATATACTCAACAGATTGATCTTGGAAATGGAGAAAAGGAAAATCAGCGAACTAAAACAACTCCAATCAAAGACACTCAATCAACTCAAGGAGCTCTTGACTCCTTACGAGATTGATGAGATTGAATCGAAAGCTCTGATAAAAGTGTGCGGTGTCATTCCTTTTAATATTCCTCAAATAATCGAAACTATAGGTCATGGAGTCAATACCGAACAAGGAATTATAACTAAAAGTAATCTAATCCAGGCATTATTAGTTGATGAGTCACATGTGATGGCAAATTTGAAAGTACCCAAATGTATGGAAGCAGTGATTCCCATTGAAACTACACGTGTCTTACTGAAAGAAAATAACAACGAAGCACAGGCAGGATGTGTCAAGTACCAGTTCCAGATCAGTCAGAGTGTCCGCTGTATCAGACTTCTCTCCAATCAACAGCAGCTGATCCCTCATCTCAGCCCTGCCTTCAAGGAGGCAGTAGCAGCTCTGCCTGACTCCAGTGTGGTGGAGGAGAGTCAGCAGATGAGAGAGGAGTATCAGCACTTCTTCAACACGTACGGACATTTCGTGATTGTTGCTTGTGAGTGTGGAGGTGTTGTACAGGGAGAAGTGCAACTGATGGAGAACCATACAAACGACCAACAACTCGACCTGATCAAGTCATTCCTCTACAACCTCATTGATCGATTAGAGATGAATGAAGAAGATCTACAACTCGGTTGTGAAGGTCAGGATCATGGATTGGGAGATATTCAAGCTAGCATTCTGAACAGTCAGTTAAGCTGGATAGGTGGGAAACAGATGATAAGAAAGTTAAAGTTTAAAAATCTCACACACAGGGATTGGATCCAGTGGGTTGACTCACTCATTGAAGATCCGATTCCATTAGATACAGAACAGCTATCAAATGGAAAGGCTACACCAGTATTCCAGTTTGTTGACTTGTTAGATCAATCGAAGTCTATACAAGTTAGACTTGCACACGAAACTCTTGATATATCGCCATTCAAAATTTTTCCTGAAAACACTCGTGGATTGGATTGGGAAAATGCAGTTGATAATCTTCTACCAGAGGATGCATTTAAAGATACCATTCAAGAATATGAAATAATAGATACAATTGAAAGATTTTCTGAACTTAACACTTCGCAAACTTTAAAGCGGTTGAAAAATGGACGAGGATTTCTCGGAACATCGACTGTTGTCAAAGTTGAAGCTAATGAACGCTGTAAAACTGAAATTCAAAATCTTATAAAGGGCGATGAGATTTTATATAAAAAAAGTTGGTGCAACTATGGAACTATTAAGGTAGAGAACATATCAGCGAAAAAAGGATCTTTTCAGTATAGAAGGATAGAGCACCAGTTTGGAGAAATAATTCTCAGCACTGGCAAGAATATCCTGAAAGGAAATGATAATAATAGTTCATTAGTGGTTCCTGTTGGAAGTATCATTGCAGGTGATACTGTATTTTGTTTAATTGATAATAAGGTAGAGAGATCCAGAGTAAAAGCCATCGGAAGTTACCAATCTACGAGCAGATATTCAATTGAAGTACGAGGAACACCTTATCTTGTAATAGATCAACTATTTGTAGAAAACGCGGATGCAGCTTGTTTCCCAGGAAATGCAAGTGTAACTTTGAAAGGAGGAGAGAAAGTGAGGATGGATGGAGTGAAGATAGGAGACTACGTGCTATCCATCCATCCCAGCACAGGCAAACCTGTCTACTCCAAAGTCTACCTCTGGGCACATCGAGATCCTCACGTCACAGCCACATTCCTCCACATCACACATCCTCACGGACACCTTCACATCTCTGCTAGCCATCTCATCCTGAGTGGAGAGCAGAGGAGACCAGTGCCAGCTGGTCACCTGTCAGTGGGAGACACTATCCATTCCTTGTTATCTCCTGCTGCCACTGCTACTGCTATCTCAGTACCCGTGTTGCACATCCACACGTGTACACAGGTGGGATACTACGCACCCTTCACGAACAACGGACTGATTGTGGTGGATGGCATAGCGTCCAGTGTGTACAGTCAGCCCTCTACTCGCTCCCATGCACACGTGTGTGCTAGTGTGACTGGAGGACTGGTGGAGCAGTTTGGTATGCATAGAGTGGGGCAGTGTGTGATGACACCAGTGCGAGTAGGCTGTAAGTTGTGTGTGGGGAATCTCATCCTCACTAAGCAGATGGACACCACTACCCACATACACAAGTATTGTCAGGGCTGATGAAGATTTACAAACGTTTTATATGAATTAGTGAAACTCATTGTTCTTATTTTACTATACACAAATAAAATTTATATCATTTATGACACAACTTATATTGTGCTGCACTAATGAGATAGAACCGGTCATCATTTTCTTGATCTGGTGTGAGAGTGCCAGCCGTCCTGTCGCGCCAAAATTGGTCTGTGGTCAGAATGATGTTATACGAATACAAGGTGATTTTATACAAACTCCATTATTAATTCTAGAATTTAGCAACCTTTCCTGGAAAGAACATCGAAAAGAAAATTCATCTAATCCATCAATACAGACTCCAATACTTCCAGCTCATTGGATATACACTCCTGTTTGGAAATCATTTCACCCTAAAAACTCTGATAAATACAACTTGTTACCATTACGATGGAATGAGAAACAAAAAGATACAACTTGAAGAAACTTCAAATCTTCAAAAACACAAACGTCAATTTTGTAGTGTATTTGGTTATTCCTAGTTAGGCATTCTAATGAAAAATAATTCTGTACGGATTTTACTAAGGGCATTCCAAAAGTTCTCGTCCCAAATCTGTATCTCAAATGAGAGTGAAAATAGGATATTTTCAATTTGTCCATTGTATTCCTTAAGGGATCAGCTTCCAATTTATATATTGGTTTATTTTAAGAGGACAATTATTGTAGTTCCTTTATTAGATTTTTATGCATCGGTTTAGGGTAGTGTCGAAAAGTTGGAATCTTCCCATTGAAAATGGCTTAAAACTAAATTTGGAGAATAAAAGTTGTGAAAATCGTAGAATTAAGAACCAATGTGAAAAAGTAATCGGGAGGTGTTCAATAGTATTGCTCGTGTTGAAAAAATATCATGCCACTTTTAGTGGATTTTTTGTCAATTTTCGCCACTCAAAAAGTGGAACAAAAATGGTAGTAAACCACTTCTAGTATTCCCTCAGCCTCAAACTATAATACTTCAGAGAATTCAACCTATATGTTATTTGATGCGTAGAATTGGGTGGCGGGATCAGTTTTAATCTAAATCTGCTCAGAACTGAAATATATCAAAGGGAACCCCAAAGATCACGTTCAAAGGCAGTGCCCTAAACCGATGTACAAAAATATAATATAGGAACCACAATAATTGTCCTTTTAAAATAAACCAATATATAAATTGGAAGCTGATCCCCTAAGGAATACAATGGACAAATTGAAAATATCCTATTTTCATTCTCATTTGAGATACAGATTTGGGACGAGAACTTTTGGAATGCCCTATGTGCATAGATGTCTATGAAATAGTAGCATACTCAAGTTTTCACCTCAATCGAATCTAAATGGAAACTCGAAGCTAATGTTGGAGTATTCGTCTCAAATAAAGGAATAATTGTTACACTTATGGGTTAATGTAAATCAGATCTGATGAAATCATTAAACACGGAATAATTGAATTGAAGAAAGAAGTATCTTAGTAGATATCATTGGAATTGAGAAAATAAACTCATATAATTGAGGGCTAAAGTTCACAAATCTGGGGGGCTAGGCCCAAATAGCTCCCCCGTAGATCAATTCGTCAAATTTTCAGGGGGGGGGCCATGGCCCCCCGGACCCCCCCTGCTTGAGACTATATGCATACCATATACATAGGGTTGCCAGATTTTCAAAAGGCCAAACCCGGACATAATTTATTCTCCAAAAAAATGCTTATTGTAATGTTATCTAATTTTAAATTTGTATCAATAACTTATCGTCAAAATATACAGAATACATAAATAATCAGGGGAAATTATAAATTATATTTCGTCTATTAGTTATTGCGGGTAAACTAAAATCTCAGAGAATAAAATTTGAAATAACAATTTGAATGTAGGTAATTCACTGTAAACCAGAGCTGCAAAGACACATAAAATGACCCTTGGCCCACGTGACTACATATCTACATATCATAATTCATCGTTGAAGCCATTGAACACAGAAACAAAAAGAAGATTCTAAGTATACTCATTACGAAACATGTTAGGCAGTTAGGGTCAGTACTCAGTAGTATACGTACACTATGGTAGCATTACAAATCAGTAATAATCCATGGCCTACTTAACTCAGGCCTCACAGTAGAATGGAAATATTGTACCAGGGATGCAGTCGAAGCCGGTAATTGTTAATTAACCACAATATTTTATTCATGTTTATCTATTCACAATTACCCATAACATTTTCATACAATCATGTTCGTATATACTTTAATTTGTAAAAATAGTATTCATATATAATTTAATCATAATAATAAATATTTACATACATTTCTTTTTTGCACTAGCTACGTACTTACATTTGAAATGCCGACCAGTTGCTCGGCATCTGGCTGCAAGTGTAACTACAAGTCTGAAGATCTTGTGACTCTTTTCAAGATGCCGCAGAAACCAGATCAACTTAGACATGCTTGGGTTCGGGCACTCCGCAGAGATTATATAGACGAGTTAAGGCTGTTTACGTCTGCATGAAGTACTTTACGACTGAAGATATCGAGTACACGCACAAGGTTCCCAACGGAGAGTACTTTTCGCGGAATCCCTAGAGTGAACCCAAAGCTGAGGGATGATGCTGTACCAGTCTTTCTACCAGGATGTCCCTCATACTACTCCCAATCTGCAGCTAAGCGAAGTCGTCGGTCTCTCGACTCAAAAGATGACGAGTTCCTCAATCAAGCATTGACACTTAGCCTGAGATCTGATCCAGAAGAAAAAGAGAGATTCAAGGTTAGCTGCTTCCAGGAAATTCAAGGTAAGTTATCACTTATTTCTTTACCTAAAACCTGGTCATTATGGTACCCAGATGAACATAGCTTGATTTTTATGCGTCCTAGTTTAGAGAATTCTAGTATATTCGTTGATGTTTATTTGGTAGTAACGTTCGATCTTTCTATCAAGGTCTTTTATAAAAATTCGACAACTTGAATCACTTATGAATGAAATTTCTAGTGCGCCTTATCGATGTGAGCCATCTAAGAATTCTGAATCTACTGCTTCCCATATATCATCAGCGAATGTTCATATCCAACAAACCATTGATATTATGCATACCAGTTCGGATGTGGAAACATCTGAGCATCCAGAAATTTGTCGACTCCAATTCATTCAATGCCAATTAGAAAACAGTCTTGTTCCCAAAAATAGACGTAGATACAACATACTCACACAATATTATCTCTTAAAGTTAAAACACATCTGATCTCGCCAGCTTGTTATAAGTATCTCCAGCACATGCCTTGCCTATCACTTCCTCACTTCAATACAAAAATTGTACTCTTCATTTGTGCTCGAAAATGAATTCTTTCCATTCCTGAGGCAAGCAACGTGTTCTTTTTCGAATGAACAAAAACATGTCATCCTTCAAATGGATGAAATTCACGTAAAACCCGGTACAGCAGAACTCGGTTAGTACGTACTCGGGATACAACGTACTTCTGTTTAGTACGTACTTATTTCTCTGAACCAGAATTCATTTATTATATAGATTCCTATGTAATATCAACTCGGTTAGTACGTACTTACGGATAGTACGTGCTTTTTTTCCGCTTCCTGGAGGGGTACGTACTAACCGAGTTCTACTGTATATCATACAAGGGAGGCAAAATTATGGGATACAATATATGTCCAGATAATCCTACGAAAACTGTAATTGTTATCATGGTCTCTAGCCTTCAGAAAAAATGGTCCTGCATTGTTCGTCTGTTACCATGAAGGGCCAGCGAGGAAAATTCTAGTCGAGCTTGCTTTAAACTCAATAGTAGATAGCAATGATTGTGATGTCTGGGAAAATACATGTCCTTCCTGCAATATTCCTCGTTTTTCGATTCTACGTAGGTTGTTATTTGTTTCAGGAAATTGTACAAGTATGATAGCTAATAAAGTAAAAAATATAATTCCATGGTAGTATGTAGGGGAATTGAAAAATTTAACTCTTAATATCCTTATATTTTAATATACGCAGTATATGTTTAACTTTATTTTTCTTTATCTAGTTCAGCTGTAAGCGCGGCCAACCTTTCTCACACGCCAGTAACTCAACCCTCAATTTGTTAACCGGAGACAACAACAGAGCTAAAATGCTCGAAAGAAAGTTTATGAATTGTAAAACTGTTTTAAATTTTTAATACATTATTAATTGTGATTGTAATAGTATTGTCTTGTTTATTTCAGTTATTTAAATGAAATATATGAAATCACTTCAATACTCAATATAGTATAGTATGATGGAGACATTTAAAATAGAAATTAATGGGGTTAGATCAAATGTGAACGCTCAAGGCTATCACTCAAATCATTATGTACTAAAATTACCACGAAATATTGAAAAGTTGGTATTTCATTGTTCGGCTTCGATCGCATCCCTGGTCCAAATTTCACATTCTACTGTGAGGCCTGAGTTAAGTAGGCCATGGCTGACCAATACTCGACTGAACTTTTTTAGACATACGTATTTCCACATAAAATGAAATACAATAGAACTTGGATAATCTGTATCCCTCCGGGAAGCGGGAAAAAGATGTAATAACCGAGTTGATAATACATAGGAATCTATATTTTAAATGAATTTTGGTTCAGAGAAATGAGTACGTACTAACCGATTTCTACTGTATATATTGGATAACATTACAGTCTGTAACTCTGAGATGGTACATTCCAACCCACTAGTACGTAGCTATGAGAGAGCGATTATTATTTGGAATCATATAGAGCAGTGATAGAGTTGTGAAGCAATTTTGTACTTATAGTAGAACGTCAGTTATCCGAACTTCAGTTAGTTCGGATAACTGACGTCCTACTGTATTTAGTGTTTTTTGGTTGAGACCTAGTAATAACTCAGCTTAACCGTGTTAACCACAAAATAAATACGACTCATGGTATAATTTTTACAAGATCGCCGTAGAAATTCTGACATTTAAATTGTGTTTTTTAGCTAACATTATTTTGGCAAATAATTTTTATTGAAACTCCTATCTTGTGTGCCAAAATAATGGAATTTCAGGTTTTGCTAAAAGAACACAATTTAGTTGCCAAAATTATGGCACATCGAACTTCAATTATGAGAGAATTCCCCGTACAATGTTTTAAACATTGAATCCATTGCGGTAATGGTTGCCCAGTTTTTACGAGCTTGTGGAGCCTATGCAAGTTTGCCGTTATTTAATTGTGCTAGAGCAGTGGTCCCAACCTGAGTACCATGGACCCATTAGTGGTCCAAGAAGATATCAGATTCAGGGGGTCCACAGGATTCGAAATTTTGTATTACGGTTAATAGGATGGGGACACAGAATATAGGAAAATTGCCACAGGAATCCACAGCCAAAAAAGGTTCAAAACCGCTGTGCTAGAGTATAGTAATCGACCAGTGGCGACGACCACTAAAAAACTCGAGTGACAAAAGAGGTCGACTATCAAATACAAATAATATGTCTTATTGTACAACTATTTCATAATGAAGTTAAACAAAACATGAGTTTATTCTAAATAATTCTAATAGAAGGGATTTTCTATTGTAAAGATATCATTTATGTAATCCTTAGTTGTAATCTTAATGTCAGATGTAGTTCTTTAAGAGAGGTTTCAGTTTCTCATAATTGTACCGATATTGGTCTTCTTTCTCTCTACACCTCTTCACACATTTGAGAATGATTGGAACGAATGTTATGCCACATAGAGGTAAGCAGAGGAAGTTAATATATGAAGTGACAAATACATCTTCCACTGGATTTATTAAATACCCCGCTAAGCTGTGAAAATTGTTTGGGATGGACAATGATATATTTACACCGTTCTGGAATTGTAGAGAACAGTTGTCATGAAACACAGCTCGAAATATTCCAGCAACACACCAACTTATTTCCATGAGAAATTTGAGTAAAAGTGATGTCAGCGTTACAATACGGAATACGCGATAGAATTTAAATGCTGACAATTGCTGAATGTAGAATACTCTGTTGTCGGAGTAGAGTTGAATATCTCTAAGATTGGACCTGAGTATGCGAGAAAGAAAGGACGTATCTCTCAACAACAGAATCCAGTTGGTTATGCCGAAGATAGGAACAGACAAGAACAAGAATATCCAAGTGTATGATGTAGAACAGAATGATATGAAAATGCATTGGAGAAGGCACCATATTATATACTTGATGAGTGTTCGTTTGAAAGAATGGTTGAGATATCTAGCAGCGAGATAACGAGATAAAATTCCGAGGAGATTTACAAGTAAATTTAAAAGCCAAAACGCTACGTTGAGAATCAAAATATTTATTTGGTTTCCAAAATATCTAAGAGGCCAAACATATGGATAGCAAGTTAATTCTCCAAACAATAACTTGGTATGGTTTGGTAATTCCGATGCATTTAGCCGAATAATGACGCATATTATGTAACCAAGAATGGCTGCTAATTCAACAGAACTGCAGAGAATCATTAGGGAATATTTCGTGATGTGTGTTTTCAGGTTGTATAGTTTCCGTTGTTTAGAGAGATATTGTACATCTGAGTAGAGGGGATGTAGAACAGGAGTTCGTTTGCAAGTCCGATATTCTCTACACAGTCTCCAACACTGAAGAAAGAAGTGAACAATCCACCCAATAATAAGAGTTATGAAAATTGAAAGTAATGTTATTCCAAGGATCCAGGCGAATATATTTAATATTTTTAGTTCGATGTTACTCATTTTTAACTTAAATGTATTATCACTCTATCCTCTTTATACTAATGATATTCAATTGCTAAGTTTAAGATTTTTCCCTATATTATATCTTGATCATTTCATTGAAAGTAATCTGAGATACGAATACGCAATAACAAATAGATGATACAAACATATTTTTGCTTTAATAAATATAATTATGTAATCATTCTATTATGAAATTTTTACAAGTAGTTCAATGGAAAGAGGAGAAACTATTACTTTTAGGGAATAGTTCTGCCAATGTATATCTCCCAGGGAATTTAAGTTTAATAATTAAGCTTTGTTTGCTTGCATTCAGAGGCTGACCAATACTCGACATAACTTTTCATCTCCACTCATAAAATGAAATACAATAGAACTCGGATAAGATGTACCCTTCGGAGTATCGAGAAAAGTACGTACTAACCGAGTTGATATTACATAGGAATCTATATATAAAATGAATTTTGGTTCAGAGGATGAGTACATACTAACCGATTTCTGCTGTACAGGGTGACCAATAAGTTCTATCCCAAGCTTGATTAAGTATAAACTTTCTTATACTCAAACAATCTTAGTTATTATGGTCTTTAGATATTGTAATTCGAACAGTTTCAGTGATGTTAAAAGATTTTTCGAGTCTAAGACTTGGAACTGTGTTTTGTAGGGTGAATTTTTGAAAAAATGTGTCCTGACTCACAGCCAAAATCTAGAATCAGGGCTCAATGCTTCTATAGAAAATGTCTTTATAACCAATGTTCCATGACGATTTAGCACCGAATATCTTTCATTCACCATATAAATATTTCACAAGTCCACTGAATTCTTTTTCCTAGAATTTGAATACTCTGGAAAGTTAATTTTAAAAGCAGTGGGCCCTGACTCGCGATTTTGGCTGCGAGTTAGAACACATTTTTTTCAAAAAATTTACCTTACAAAACACAGTTCTAAGAATTATCCTCAAAAAATATTTTAACATCATTGAAACTATTCGAGTTAGAATCTCTAAAGACCATAATAACTAAAATTGTTTGAATATAAGAAATTTTATACCTATTCAAGATCAAGCTTGGGACAGAACTTATTGGTCAACCTGTATATATTGGATAACATTACCGTCTGCAATTCTGAGATGATACATTCCAACCCACTAGTACGTAGTTATGAGAGAGCGATTACTATTTGGAATCATATAGAACATTGATAGAGTTGTGAAGTAATTTTGTATTCATTTAGTGTTTTTTGGTTGAGACCTAGTAATAACTCAGCTTAACCGTGTTAACCACAAAAAAAATACGACTCGTGGTGTAATTTTTACAAGATCGCCGTAGAAATTCTGATATTTAAATTGTGTTTTTTAGCTAACATTATTTTGGCAAATAATTTTTATTGAAACTCCTATCTTGTGTGCCAAAATAATGGAATTTCAGGTTTTGCTAAAAGAACACAATTTAGTTGCCAAAATTATGGCACATCAAACTTCAATTATTAGAGAATTCCCCGTACAATTTTTTAAACATTGAATCCATTGCGGTAATGGTTGCCCAGTTTTACGAGCTTGTGGAGTCTATGCAAGTTTGCCGTTATTTAATTGTGCTAGAGCAGTGGTCCCAACCTGAGTGCCATGGACCCCTTAGTGGTCCAAGAAGATCAGATTCAGGGGTTCCACAGGGTTCGAAATTTTGTATACGGTTAATAGGATGGGGACACAGAATATAGGAAAATTGCCACAGGAATCCACAGCCAAAAAAGGTTCAAAACCGCTGTGCTAGAGTATAATAATCAACCTGTGGCGACGACACTAAAAAACTCGAAGCAAAAGAGGTAGGCTATCAAATACAAATACTATGTCTTATTGTACAACTATTTCAGAATGAAGTTATTATTAAACAAAACATGGATTTATTCTAAATAATTCTAATAGAAGGGCCCTTCTAATGTAGTTTCAGTTTCTCATAATTGTACCGATATTGGTCTTCTTTCTCTCTACACCTCTTCACGCACTTGAGAATGATTGGAACGAATGTTATGCCACATAGAGGTAAGCAGAGGAAGGTAACATACGAAGTGACGAAAATATCTTCCACTGGATGCATTAAATACCCCGCTAAGCTGTGAAAATTGTTATTGGGGGACAATGATGTATTTACACCGTTCTGGAATTGTAGAGAACAGCTGTCATGAAACACAGCTCGAAATATTCCAACAACACACCAACTTATTTCCATGAGAAATTTGAGAAAAAGTGATGTTAGCGTTACAATACGGAATACGCGATATAATTTAAATGCTGACAATTGTTGAATGTAGAATACTCTGTTATCGGAGTAGAGTTGAATATCTCTAAGATTGGACCTGAGTACGCGAGAAAGAAAGGACGTATCTCTCAACAACAGAATCCAGTTGGTTGTACCGACGATGGGAACAAACAAGAACAAGAATATCCAAGTGTATGATGTAGAACAGAATGATATGAAAATGCATTGGAGAAGGCACCATATTATATACTTGATGAGTGTTCGTTTGAAAGGATGGTTGAGATATCTAGCAGCGAGATAACGAGATAAAATTCCGAGGAGATTCACAAGTAAACTTGAAAACCAAAACGCACGTTGAGAATCAAAATATTTATTTGGTTTCCAAAATATCTAAGAGGCCAAACATATGGAAAGCAAGTTAATTCTCCAAACAATAACTTGGTATGGTTTGGTAATTCCGATGGGTTTATCCGAATAATGACACATATTATGTAACCAAGAATGGCTGCTAATTCAACAGAACTGCAGAGAATCATTAGGGTATATTTCGTGATGTGTGTTTTCAGGTTGTATAGTTTCCGTTGTTTAGAGAGATATTGCACATCTGAGTAGAGGGGATGTAGAACAGGAGTTCGCTTGCAAGTCCGATATTCTCCACAGTCTCCGACACTGAAGAGAGAAGTGAATTATCCAACCAATAATGAGAATTGTAAAAATTGAAAACAATGGTATTCCAAGGATCCAAGTGAATATATTTATTATTTTCAGTTCGATGTTACTCATTTTTAACTTAAATGTATTATCACTCTAGCCTATTTATACTAATGATATTCAATTGCTAAGTTTAAGATTTTTCCCTATATTATATATCTTGATTATTTCATTGATAGTAATCTGAGATACGAATACGTAATAGCAAATAGATGGTACAAATATCTTTTTGCTTTAATAAATATAATTATGTAATCATTCTATGATAAACGCTTTACGCGTAATTCAATGGAAAGAGGAGAAACTATTGTTTTTAGGGAATGTTTCCACCAATGTGTAGTATATATACCCCATGAATTCTAAGTTTAATAGTTAAGCTTTGTTTGCTTGCATTTAGAGTCTGACCAACACTCGACTTAACTTTTTTAGACATATTTCTACTCATAAAATGAAATACGATACGTATAACTCAGATAAGATGTACCCCTCGGAGTATCGAGAAAATCACATAGGAATCTATATATTAAATTCATTTTGGTTTAGAGAAATGAGTACTTACTAGCCGATTTCTACAGGACGGGTGACCAATAAGTTCTGTCCCAAGCTTGATTAAGCATAAAATTTCTTATACTCAAACAATCTTAGTTATTATGGTATTTAGAGATTCTAATTCAAATAGTTTCAATGATGTAAAAGATTTTTCGAGTCTAAGACTTAGAACTGTGTTTTATAGGGTGAATTTTTGAAAAAAATGTGTCCTGACTCGCAGCCAATATCGAGAATCAGGGCTCAATGCTTCTATAAAAATGTCTTTATAATCGATGTTCCATGGCGATTTAGCACCAAATATCTCTCATTCACCATATAAATATTTCACAAATCCACTGAATTCATTATCAGAAACAAGAAAAAGTTATTCATTCGCATTTCAAATTAGGCACTTTTTGCAAAATAAGGTTCTCAAAATGCACTGATCTGAACATCCTATATTTCTACAAATTTAGAGTGTTCGAAGAAAATGTGTGAGCAAATTGTTCCTAGAATTTGAAGACTCTGGAAAGTTAATTTTAAAATCAGTGGCCCTGACTCGAGATTTTGGCTGCGAGCAAGGACACTTTTTTTTCAAAAATTCACCCTACAAAACACAGTTCTAAGTCTTAGACTCAAAAATCTTTTAACATCATTGAAACTATTCGCGTTAGAATCTCTGAAGACCATAATAGCTAAAATTGTTTGAATATAAGAAATTTTATACCTATTCAAGCTTGGGACAGAACTTATTGGTCACCTTGTATATATTGGATAACATTACCGTCTGCAACTCTGAGATGATACATTCCAACCCACTAGTACGTAGTTATGAGAAGATTATTATTATTTGGAATCATATAGAGCAGTGATAGAGTTGTGAAGCGATTTTGTATGTATTTACAGGTTTTTTAAGGTTGAGACCTTATAATAACTCAGTTTAACCGTGTTAACCACCGATAAATACGACTCGTGGTGAAATTTTACATCACCGTAAAATTCTGACATTTAAATTGTGTTTTAGCTAACATTATTTTGGCAAAAAAAATTGTAACTCCTATCTTGTGTGCCAAAATAATGGAATTTCATGTTTTACCAAAAGAACACAATTTAGTTGCCAAAATTATGACACATCGAACTTCAATTATGGGAGAATTTCCCGTACAATGTTTTAAACATCGAATCCATTGCGGTAATGGTTGCCCAGTTTTTACGAGCTTGTGGAGCCTATTCAAGTTTGCCGTTATTTAATTGTGCTAGAGCAGTGGTCCCAACCTGAGTACCATGGACCCCTTAGTGATCCACAGAAGATATCAGATTCAGGGGGGTCTATAGGATTCGAAATTTTGTATTACGATTAATAGGAGAGGGCACATAATATAGGAATATTGCTAGAGGGATCAACAGCCAAAAAAGGTTTAAAACCGCTGTGCTAGAGTATAGTAATCGACCAGTGGCGACGACCACTAAAGAACTCGAGTGTCAAAAGAGGTCGGTTATCAAATACAAATAATATGTCTTGTTGTACAACTATTTCAAAATGAAGTTATTATTAAACCAAACATAGGTTTATTTTAATTCATTCTAAGGGACCTTCTATTGTATAAATATAACTTTATGTAATTCTTATTTGTAATCTTAATGTCAGATGTAGTTCTTTAATTAAAACCCTCGCTTGGCGAGGTGTTTTGTAGCGTCATTTCCTGTTTAAGCCATTTTGGGCGGGGAAGCCATACAAGTTTGGGGTCTGACTATAAATAGAAAAAAATCACTTAGCCAACCGCAGGTTAAGAGAGGTTTTAGTTTCTCACAAGCGCGCTTCGCTTGCTTGCGCTGCGAGGCTTGCAGACACTGCATATCCGCAGAGTCGCCGAGCTCCTGGAATTACTCAATCTAAACTATTTGGGAATTCCTTTACTTTATATAAATATTGTAAACAAAAGTTAGCGAATAATTTATCATATGGATCCGAAAATATAATATTCTAAATCTACACCCATGAATACCCCATGTCAACCTTTGGAAGCTAGTCTCTAGCATATTTTTCAAAATTCGTCAAATGGTGTAAAAATATGTATATCATGGTATGAAAATATGCACAAAATTTTTTTGTTATACGTACACTATAATACATTTAAGATATCAAACATAGGTTGTGGCTTTGAAGTACTAATAACAATGACAATCTATTGTCGTGTCGTACAATGATTTCTATTATGATAGTGTAGTCATATATATTGTATAGAAAAGGTGTGAAAATTTGTTTTCCATTTTTTTTGCGGTGGTGTGGAAATTTTGCTTAGATCTTAGAACTTAATGGTAGCCATATCATTTGACACCTACATGCCAATTTTCATATCTATACGACTTACTCTTCAATCAATTCGGACACACACAAAAAAATCCTAGCGTTTTAATATATAGATACGTATATACACTGCCCTACCAAAAGTATTCGTACACCTCAATATTTCCCATTAATATAGTACTAAAATGGCTATATTAAAGAATGATCATGCAGTTAAAATATAAGAGATACAGTATATTTGATTTCAGATTCGTATTCTACGCATTTGAATTACCTATTTTCGAAGTTTCAAATCAATTGCTAATTGCCAAGGTTAAAATTCCCGACCTGTGCCACCATGTACCACTTTTCTAGAGTCTCCACCACTGTAGCAGATGGTGATAGGTGACACAGGGTAGCACAGGATGATAAATTTCGGCATAGTTAATTGACTTAATTGATTTGAAAACTCTAAAATAGGTAATTCAAATGCGTAGAATACGAATCTGAAATCAAATATACTGTATCTCGTCTAGTTTAACTGCATGACAGTTCAGTAATAGACGCATTTAGTACTATTTAAATGGGAAATATTGAGGTGTACGAATACTTTTGGTAGGGTAGTGTATGTGGTCAAGTGACGATGATTCATCATACAAATCAAATGTTTCCCAAAAACATTTCCTCAAAAAGCAAAAAAGTGGATTAACTTGAAAACGAGAAGAGATAGGGATTAGGTTACTTGAGACGAAATGTTTATTAGGCATCACAATACCGTTCTATATAAATATTTTTATGATCAGAAGATAATGACTCATCAATGTTTGCATCATGTATAAAAATATCATAAAGATACCCTCCACCCTTATCAAGCAGTCGCCATCCAGCAGGGTTGCCGTGGGAATGGAATTTCAATTCCCACAGAAATCCGCAAGAAATACCCACAGAATCCCATCGAATTTGGAGATCCTGATATGATAATTCAATTAAGATAATCATGTTCAGGGAAAAATAAGGCGCATTTATGGGATGTCTTGATAGCGTCTGCTTGATAAGGGTGGAGGGCAAACTGGTTTCTCGGTGATTTCCTTCTGGACAAACCATAAGAGATTAGGACCTGAAATTCTGGGGATGCTTTGCCTGTTGTGTGTAACTCCATTAATCCAAGTTGTGTTATGTATGTACTATCTACTAATACATATGCATTTATTGAAATAGATCCCGAAATAATTTTCACGGATAATGTAATCATCATGCCACGAATTAGAAACACGCGTCTTCACAAATATTCTTAAGTGACGATTTAACAGTTTTGAAAGTGTAACAACTCCATAATAAGTTGTAGAGAGTGATGCTTTTTATGTGAAAACTGTGCGTTAGTTACCTAAGTGCGTTAGTTACCTATACTATTTGAATTTGTGGCTGAGGACAGCTGCTACAGAATAGCTTATCATACTTCAAAAGAGTGATGAGCTTATTCAACAGTTTATATCATTGTGTTATTCTGCTAGTGTTCATTCTAGTTGCTGTGCATGTATTACCTGGCACTACCACAAAAAATTAGGATTGATTTCAGTTGCTAATAATATATGATGAAGTATGAGTCAGTAATATGACTCTCACTTTCACGATGTATTTTCACAACCATAATCTTCCAATATGGAACTAGAACACCATAACAGTGTTTTTATTATTTATCTACTATAATACTTTGCAATGACATCTAAACAACCTGTTGATACTGTACCTGACAACATGGGTGATCTCCTGTACGTGAAGAGGTATATTGGAGGTAAGGCTAAGTACTGTGGGTATAGGAGGGATTATTTAGTTCAAAACTTGACTGAATTCGAGAAAGAAATTTCCATTTGTAAGGTCTGTGAAGGAATAATAAAAAAAGCTAGTATCGTGAACGAAGAAACAACTTGTCAGTTGTGTAGTGAGACCCCAAACCAGTTGAATGCCGTTAAATTGGTTGAAAATTGTGTAACTAAACTAAAAATAAAATGTCCTCTTCTCAGAGACTGCGAATGGAAAGGAAAACTATCAGAAGCTGAAAATCATTTGAAAGAATGTAAACACTTCTTTGTTGTGTGTTGTAATTGTAAACAAGTTGTTACAAGAGGTGACGTGAAGATACACATACAGAGTGTCTGTCCAATGCGAGAGATTGGATGTGAATTTTGTAAGGAAGTAGGGAAAGTACAAGATTACACTCAACATTTGGAACATTGTTCTGATTATCGAGTTACATGTTCTAATGGATGTGGAGGAGAGTTTCCTCGACAGCAACTATCTCATCATAACACTGAGTGTCCATTGGCTGAGGTAGAGTGTCCTTGTGCTAAATATGGGTGTGAAGCTGAACCAATGAAGAGAAGAGATCTCCTATCTCACAAGAAGGAGTTTATAATAGAACATATGGACATGGTTGAAACCAAGAATCAAGAATTGGAAGTTAAAGTGACTAGGTTGGAATCTGAGTTGAACACGATGAAAAGACTTGATGGAGTAAAGTGGAAGTTATGTGATGTAGATAAACTGTCTCATGGGCAAACTCTGGAAAGTAGTTGTTTCTATGTAAACAAATACGAACTAAAATGTATATGTACGTTTGGATCAAGTTGGCTTGGTAGTTGTTTTGATTTCTCAGTTCAGAGAGTTGCAGGAGAGTTTGATGGTAGCCTGGGAGTAGCTTATATTACAGAATGTCGTATCATACTTCAGAATTGTGATGGAGCACAATCATGTCATAGTGGCGAAATAAATTATCAACTGAAGGTTGGAAACATTAGTGATGTCTTTTATCATTTACCTAATTGGGAATATTCTCCCTTTCTCTCTCCAGATAAATCTCTAACTATCCTGCTCTGCTTTGATGTTAATAACTCGCCTAATACTTTATCATTGGAAATTAAAGATCCTTTTCTATGTGATGAAGCGCCATCACTACAAGATCCTGATCCATTTTATATTCCAGATTAATTTTCCATATTAATAACCTCCTTTGCTCCTGGAATGTGTCGCGCCATTTCCGGCTTAAGCCATTTTGGGCGGGGAAGCCATACAAATTCGGGTATTTACTATAAATAGAAAAAGCAACAAGCCATCTGAGGGTTTTAATGAAATTTATTATCTTAGTATGTTGTGTGAAATTCCATCATAATCCAGGTTATGTTGTTATGTTATGTACTATCTTACAGGGTTGTCTTGGAATGGGAATCTATGGGAATGACTTTAAGACTATGGGTATTCCAGGCCCGGCGGAAGGAGATTTTTATTGGTCCGGCCAATTTTGGATCTTCTTAATCACCTCCAACCCTCTCGACTCTAAGAGTCTAGATACTCTCGTGAGCTAGCAAAACTGACTTTAAGTAATAAATTTATCTTCGCACAAGCGCGTTTCGTTTGCTCGCGCTGCTCGACAGAATACACTTTGTGTCTGTATGATACATGTTATTCGATTGGTCATGGAAAAGTAAATATTTGTTTACACATACATATTGTTTACTCACACAATAAAAAAAATCATTGCTTATTAATACACTGTAAGCTACTTTATTTCTTGCAAAAATCACATTTCAATATGTGTTTACAATTCATGCAAAAACACTGAGAAAGCTGATCAAACCCAGTAAACTTTCCAAATGTAGATAGTCTGGATTCAGAACCAGTGATAAATTCGTTCGCTATCTCGACTAAGTCCAATGAGTCTGTATAGTTTTGGTGAACGTGAAGTGTGAGCAAATTATTTAACCTCTCTTGGTTCATTGTGCTCCTTAAATAAGTCTTGATTCTTCTCAGAGCACTAAATGTCCTCTCACTAGTAGCATTTGTAGAGGGCATAACTAAGATTAATTGTAATACACTACATATCTCCGACATTAGTCCTCTTTCAAGTGGGGACAAGCTCAAAATATAATCTTTCACATCAAAAATGGTAGCAGACTTTGCAATCTTTTTGGGGAAATTAGCTTGAAATACGTACGTTTAATTGAAGTAGAAGCTCATTTGGATTCAAATCTGAACCATAAAAATTGGTTACAGCTAGGAAGCAGTCATTATTTTCTTCTTTCTTTAGGGTTTTGAGGAGCAAATCTTCCAAGTTTTTATAGATATCATAACCTGGTTGATCAAATCGTTCTTTGATGGAAGAAATGACGAGGTCCAATGTTTCAATATGATTTAAAAAGAAAATGCCTACAATCATCATAGATATCTGGCTCAAGAGTACTTTCAGCATATCTTAGTGGAACTTTCCTCTTTCTGGGCAGTTTTGGGCTCTCTACATCGAGTGACAACGCATGAATTTCAACTTTCCATAATAAATCAAACTGACCATCATCTCTCAAAGTTTCGAGTGTTGCAACAGTCATAGATGCATTTTTTTGCCCCTCAGAAGCAGATATAGTCGTTGATTGAAGAGTTTTACTGAGATTATCAGTATGTCGTAATAATAGGTGGCCAAGATAGACACCAAACAAGTGCTTAAAACTCCTGAACTGAGCTTCAACACCGATTATTCTTGCTCGTATTGAAGGATCAGAAGTTTCATTATTTGATTCTTCCCAAAGTTGTTGGAGGACTGTGTAGTTATCCAGCACAGACTTAAGGGTGTCAGCTCTCACTGTCCACCTCGTTGGACACAAAACACGGAAACCAGGATTTCCCGGTGCAAGGTTTTCTTTTAATTTTCCAAATTTAACATCACGTTTTGGGGAGTATTTGATGAGTTTAGAGTTTAGATACTTCAAACGTGGTATCGAGTGCGTCCTTCATTAATTTAGATTTTTTAACGTAATCTCCTGTTGCTAAATTTAGTGCATGTCCGTAGCAATGTATGTATATAGCCCTTTTCTCTTCGTCGGACAATTGCTTGGCAACTCCTGTTTTAGCTACACTCATAGTACTTGTGCCATCATAGCATTGCGCTCCACATTTCGTGAGAGATAGGTTAATCCGTAGCAATGTGTCTTTAATTACTGCTACTACTGTATTTACACGTATGTCATCTACCATATACAGTCCAATAAAATCTTCATGAGGCTCCAATTCATCATTAATCCATCTAATGCAAATGACCACTTGCTCCCTGTTAGACGAATCTGTACATTCATCGCACATAATACAAAAATAAGTTGCAATTTTGATATAACCAGCGATTTTTCTGACAATTGAAAGAGCCATTACTTTGAGTAATTCATTTTGAATGTCGTTGGAAGTATACTTATTTGATTTGCGATTTAGCCAAGTATCTATCCTAGGGTCGTCCTCCCCACGAAGTATCAAAAGCTGTGTAAAGTTACTATTTAGCTCTTGGTCATCACCTCGTAAAGATATACCTTGTCTAGCTGTTTTAGGAGACTCCATTGTATACGTAAATAGCATTCGATCAAGGAATCGGTATTGAAAGTGAAGTGTTGGATTTGAGATCTTACACAAAAATGTAAGATTATTATTACAATCCCTGTTCAGCTGACCCATCAATATATAAGAGTGGTCTGTACCTTTGTATATTTTATTCAAATAAATCACTTACATTACTCAATAGCTTACTATTGAAAATGATGTATTACACACAATTACTTGGAGATAAAACCAACTTTCACAAATAAAAGCAATTAAAAATAAAGGCTATCATTGGCAAATAGAACAGTATAAATCTATAATCGCTGATTGAATTCATTAATACTGAATCTCAAATATTTTTATCGGGATATGCTAAGTGTAGGAGAAAATCTAAAGTCATTTGGAATATTAGAAAGTAGCATCATTCTGGGAGCTCTACTTCTCTTATTTATATCCATCATATGGGACGTCTATTTTGCTAAGAGGATTATACATTTCGTGAAGTTGTATGTGAGTGTGTAGAAAAGAGTAAAACTGACTTCACCGTTAATTATTCAGAAGCAGCACGTCACCACAAATCGGAAATAATCAAATACACATTCCTAATAGTCATAAATGTCACTGAGTTCATTTCGATTTTAATATATGCATTGGGGTATGGAGTGACTACTCAACAGCGAGATTTCAACAGAACTACGGATTTTAATTGTTCGAGTGAACTAGCACATTTTCCATTATTTATCATAGAGGTGATCTTTGCTAATCCTGTTGTTTCTGTACTTGTGTCTTTGGGAGAGGTTGGGTTGTTGCTCACTTTCGCGTTTAATGTTTGTCTTATGAAGTATCTGAATGCCATTATCCATAACATTCATGGAAAACCATTTCGGTACATTACAAAATTCCTCCTGATCACTTTCTCCATTGGAGCATTCATGATAGTAACTGGGTCTATTCCTCAATTATTGATCATTGAAAAGTTATCTGTTCCAATAATAGAGACATTCTGCTTCATTATTTGGGTTAAAAGCATTCGTACTTTTTACAACACATTGAGATGGAGAGCAATCGAGTTTAAGATAAGAGGGGAAAGGAAATCGATTGTCAGAAGAGCAATCATCAACTGTAAGCAGTTCGCATTGATAATGGGGATACTTGCTATTGCAACAGCCTGTTTAGTTTTAAACGAATTCATCACACGATTTTACTTCCTCATTGTAACAGGTCTTCATTATGGTCCCTGTATCTTCCAATACCTCTACCATACTCCTCTCTACCAGCCACTACTGGTTTCACAGCAGCAGATCAATGTGCTGAAACTCAGTGATGAGGCCCTAACCTTTGCATCATCAATTCTAATTTCCACAGCGTCTATTCTAATCGGATCACAATACCTATTGGCTACGATCCTGTTTTTCGGCAGGAATATTGTAAACAAATTAAAGTATCGATTCGGATGTGTTCATACAAGATTTACCCCTACAAACCATCTCCGTCGTCCACTCCTCATTCCAAAATAAATACTAAATATACCTTTGCCTTAATTATACTAATACCTTTGTTATATTATGCTGTTTGTATTCACAATATTAACTGTTAGATTTATGTTAAATATTAATTAAATACAATAATATACATACATGCCAACTTGAGCCATGATAAAAGCGGGACGCGGCGTTGAATTTCGCGGGGCATGACGGGACACAATAGAAATATACTATATACATGATACAAAAAATAATGGGGAAATTTCATGTAAAAGCGGGACACTCGAGAAAATTAGCTCAATAGGTGAGTGAAAAAAGCGGGACGTCCCGCCAAAAACGGGACAGTTGGCAAGTATGAATATAGTCCCTAAAGATACCACTGTAATAAGACAGTTGAAATGACAAATAACCGGCTGTCTTGCTACACAGTATATTAATACTACAAGCGCGCTTCGCATGGTTGCGCTGCGCGGCTGGCGGACACTTTGCTTCTATCTCCCTTATAATTCACCAATGTGACCCCAGGCTCCCTTCAGTCGCCTGGGGTCACATTGGTGAATTATAAGGGAGATAACATCTCTAAATACGTCTGTTCTACTGTCATATTCTAAATCGCACGAAAAATCACCAAATTTATCAATTTTTAAAATTTTGATGAGTAATAATGACGTCATAACAAAGTGATGAATCATCATTTTTTGATGATAGTTGTATCATATGTGAGGTATGTTAGTATACAGATTCGATTAAAATTTCAGCCTTCTATCTCCGATAATGGCTGAGTTATGCTCGAATAACTGTATTGCTTAACTTTTAAAAATGTGACAATGACGTCATAATTCCATGATGAGTCGACATTTTCGCAAACATTAATCGATTTTTAATAGTAAGGATATATCATAGCATTCAACCTTTTTTTCTGGACCATGGATTGGTTAAACGAGCTAAGTGAATTTATCACTAATTATCAATTTTACATTTATTCGCTTTCTATTTGTCTACCTAAGGTCATATCATTGAGTCCAAAAGGTTAAGTACTTAATAAATGAGCGTTTATAATCATAATAAGTTTTTAATTGCAAACAAACAAATACATTCGAAATAGATTCATAGCACAGCATGGAAAGACTAACAATCCTTACTATTAAAACTCGATTATTGTATATCCTTACTATTAAAACTCGATTAATGTTTGTGTATATATGTATATATATATATATATATACAGTGGAACCTGTATATAACGGCCACCCAAGGGACTGGACAAAATTGGCCGTTATACACAGGTGGCCGTTATATACAGGTGATTGTCTTAATCCCCAAAAGGTATCAACGTAGTGAAATGAATGTCAAGTTTTTAGAAATCCATTACTTAAAGTAATTATATGAAACTTGTTTATCGTTCGTAATAGTTCCTGTCATAAACACATAAAAAGGTGAAATGGGTGATTGTCGTTATAGACAGGTAGTGACCATTATAGACAGATGATGGCCGTTATACACAGTTTTTGGGTCAGTAAGGGACTGCAAATGGGTGGCCGCTGGCCGCGTTGAGCAGGTGACCGCTATACACGGGTCAATATTATGGAATTTCGGACGGGACTGTTCAATGGTGACCGCTATAGACAGGTGACCGTTATACAGAGTGGCCGTTATAGTAGGTTCGACTGTATATATATATGGGTCATTCCATTCCAGTTCGACCAACTGTTCCATGTCGAGCATCTCAGAAATTCTTGTAATTTTGCCTGTAAGTTTTGCATACTAGTGCATGATCATTTGTACAATATCAGCTTTCAATACCTTTTGGTTTTATAATTATAGCCATTTCAAAATTTGACGATTTTCATAGTTCGGACACTCTTGTTTTAGAGGCCCCTTAATCAAATTTGACATATTTCTTTCAATTCTTAACTTAGATGTCCAGTTTTTTTACTGGTTGTTAATCATATAGTTACCTAATATTCTTAGCAAAATTAGGTATTCTTATTGCCTAGTCTAGATTTAATTCTTATCTAAACCTATATTTTCATCAATTTATCAAAAAAATTTCAAAATAATAATTCTTCATGTCTCCAATGATTTAGAATTTGCCCATTTACTTTTTAATTTGCTCTATATATGTACAATCTTCCCGGTAAATTTCATGGCTTACATCAGTTCTTTTACTGTTAAATTCCAACCTATTTTAAATCATTCCAAATTTTAATTGTTATCAAATTTTTCAAATTTCCTGATGCCTACGAATGAAGAACTCTGAAATAATTGATATTTGTTTCTATTTCTTAGTCCTACAATTATATAGATATACTTTCTCCAGTTGTGCGAATTGTAGTTGTAATTTGTGTGTGTTTTTATCACTTGTACTATATATTAGAAGTATTTGTACAAGTACTAATAATCTTCTTTTTTCTTAATATTGTAAAACGATTATCTTCTTAATTTCTTTAGTTATCAATATGCCTAGCTTTCTATTGATAAAATAATTAAGCTATTGTTCTGTTTATACACATATCATGGAAACGTTTCGTTACCATCCAAAACTTGTCCAATGTGGTTTCTAATTCGGGATCAAATTTCATCTGCACAACTTTGTATATAATTAAGTATTGTAATAGTAATCCATTTGAGGGTTCAGTTTATTTCGCATAGCATGGCAAGTTTATGTTGTTTTGTAAAACTTGTCAAATGCGGTTTCTATTTCGGGTTCGAATTCCAGCTGCACTACTTTGCAGATGATGAATTAATTTTTATAGCAATCCAATTAATTTCATTGCTAAGTGAAATTTTTTAAATTCGCAAAGAAAATTTATCGAAGCGTTGATAGCACAACTTTTGACCTGGCTTTATAGTAAACTCATTTGTTGTTGGGATGATATTGTTTAGAGCGTCTGC